>CABFWO010000517.1:283514-294489 GCA_902155825.1 Timema genevievae | reverse complement strand
AAAAAAAAAAGTCCAGCTTTCATCAAACAAATAAATTTATGTTTCAATAGTGTCCCATTTAAAAAAAAATCTATATAGATTTGTTTGGTTTAAAAATCTAGTGTTGAATTGCATTGATTCATACCTTCTGTATATTTTCAAAAGACAAAGACAAAGAGAAAACAAAACAAAAACGTACATTTCGCAAAAAGAGAGTGTATCTACAGCTATCGTTGGAATTTAATTTTTAAAAAAAGGTGTTTTGCCGTGACCAGGATTCGAACCTGGGTTATTGCGGCCACAACGCAAGGTACTAACCAATATACGATCACGGCTAGCTGGACACCTGTAAGAGACTTGATTCCAGCAAGTATTTTAAAGGCTTAAACAAACCGTAACAGATTTTATTCCATTACAAATTAATTGTTTTCCTTCACATATAAATTAATCTGCCATAGCTTTCTCAAAAATAATTAGACCGATAAGGTTTGAATTTGGAGTGATGTCGTAAGAAACGTTCGTTTTAACTTTAAAAATCCGCTTCGGTGGCTGCATGATCCAAGGCGTCACTCTCGCAATAGACTAGGCTGCCGATGACGGTGAGATCCTGCTCTGGTGTACTGAGGGAGGCTTTTCTAAACGGGTTTTCTACTCTTTCTCTCTCCACGTAAATTCGGGTACACTTAATCTAAATTCAGCCTCTCTCAACCCTAACACATTAGCATAATTAGTACATAAGCGTACAACCCGAACGGTTAGGATGTGGTGATAAAAAAACGTTCAAACTTTAAAGCTACATATAAACACATTTAGAAATTGATCAAAAGTTTTAGATTAGATTTATGGTTTTCGCTAAATGAATGTTCGTGGGAAATGACTGTTTCCAAAAACAAAACTGGCCACTAACGGTTTGAGGAGATGGTGGAGATGGATTTAAGTTTATTTTCAAATTTGATAAATGTTTGATAACCTCCCTCCGAAAAGCGATCAGACTAAAACTATGTAGTCTTTGAGTGAATTTACCAATGCTTGTTTTATAACCTTCACCAGTGATCACACGGTGTAAGGTGTCAGGCTCGTAATAGATGAAATTATCTTTCGCGAAAATGAAGTGGTTAGAAAACTTGGTCGTAAGCACTAGGAGAGTTTATCCACGTGATTTATCAATGTAGTTTTTCCATTCTCTCTTCACAGATGTTTTTCATCTTCGTCACCCTCGAAATCTCTAGCCTTAGGAATAAATCGTTAATGACCTTAATGTTGTTAGTGTATTAATAATAATAAAGCGATTGTTTAACATGAGTCAACATTTCTAAATTAATTTTTTGAATACCCCTAGAGATGAGTTAATAAAGATCCCCATGCGATTTTCTCCTAAAAACATTATCTATATCTATCTATATACCTATATATCATTTAGGGGAAAATGATTGGGAATATTTATTTTATGCATCGTTTTCTATTAATTTCACAACCTAAAGTAAAACAACTTTAAATAAATAAATAACTATTACTATGACAAGCATATTTTATTTCTGGGGTCCCTGGGTTAATTTTGATTTATTCCGTTTCTCTAAATAACCAATTCACAATCCAGAGCCTGGTTATTATGTATATCCTAGAACGAAACTATAGTAGACTATCACTGGAACAATAGTAGACTATCGTTGATTCCCCCCCCCCCTCCACAAAGCCCATTGCTTATTCGTTTTTTTTAATAATCAAGTAAATATTTATTTAGGTTTACAAGAAAGTAATATAATGTCTGGACATTTTTTCGAAAAACAATGCTAAATTAAATATAATAATAATGCCCATTTTTAAGAGATATAAAAGGAAGTACAAGAGTTGAATTCCCTTTTTAGCGTAATTATAAGGGAAGAAAAGCGTTGGCCATTTTTAGCTCATCCACAAGCAAGACGTGTTGAATAGCCTTAATAGCTCATTTACAAGGGA
Source organism: Timema genevievae (assembly GCA_902155825.1). Taxonomy (NCBI): domain Eukaryota; kingdom Metazoa; phylum Arthropoda; class Insecta; order Phasmatodea; family Timematidae; genus Timema; species Timema genevievae. The sequence goes on along the minus strand of CABFWO010000517.1, from coordinate 292,554 downwards.
GTTAAAACGTTGACAACCCTTTGTATTTCATTCAAAAGGGAGCACAAGCGTTGACTAACCTTAATGGTTCATTCACCAGAAAGAGAAAGCGTTGACTACTCTTTGTAGCTCATTCACAAGGGAGGAATATCGTTTAATAAACGTAGTTCATTCACCAGGGAGGAAGAGCGTTGACTACTATTTGTAGCTCATTCACAAGGGAGGAATAACGTTTAATAACCGTAGTAGTTCATTCAACGGGGGAGGAAAAAGCCTTGACTACTCTTTGTAGCTTATTTAAAAGGGAGTAAAAGCTTTGAGTACTATTTGTAGCTCGTTAATAAAATGCGTTATTGGTCATTGTATTTCCCTTAGAGAGAAGGGGAAAACTGTCTTCTTAACATCCTATGATAAAGACGCACTTACTGCTAGCGTATTCCTAATCCCCCGCGTGTTGTGTGCGTCCTTGACCTACATCCAGTGCTAGCTGCCAGTGTACGCCCGTGTGCGTCTGAGCGCTATTGATCCACGCATCACACACACACACACGCTGCACACACGTGCTTTATCACCGGACGACACACTAACAACAACACGGGCCTCACGGGGGAGGGGGGTGTCGGTTGATTAAAACCCTCAGAACGTTAGCAATAGATCCGTTAATCCACGATCGTGTGGCTGACAAGATGCTCCTAACGGGCCTTTGTTTGATCACAAGGGAGGACCTAAAAATAATTTGTCATTATATAACAGGGGGCTAGTTTCTTTCTGAGCAACACGTCTAACTACCAGGCCGGAATATCAGCGTATTTACACTAATCACATAGGGAGAGAGAAGGTTTAATTGAGTGGAAAACGTATTGATTCACCTTTGTGTGGAGGGAGAGTAGAAAACCACTTGTTAAACTTAGCCCTCAGTATATGACCGGGATTAGATCCCCCACCTACCTATCACCGGCACAAACAGATCAGAATAGACGTATGCCTTAGTCCGTGTGGCCACCGATGTGGGCTATACACAAACGATAATTTATGAATACACCCCACATTAATGTAAAGAAAGGATGGTACATGCAGAGGGTGAAACAATGTGTAGAGGAAACCTCCTCTCAATGCATCTGACCAGGATTCGAACTTTTACCTTCCCTTCGAATGCCTCAGGTCAGTAGAGTAGCAACAATAAATTTAAAATGTCACCTATATTTGGGGTCTGCACTGTTGATTCATCGTGTCGAGCACGTCCAGCCCTATTTAAGGGGGTGTTACGTCCTTAAGTGCTCACCTCAGAACTAGAGGTTCGTGTGTTCAAACCCAGCTGAGGTCAACGTATTTTTAATGAGCGATAAAAATCCGTAGCACAACTTCCTTCAAAGGGGAAGTAAAGGCGTCGATCCCATGTCAATTGTGGCATGTAAAATAACTCTGGAAGGTACGGTATGAAAGTACCTTTCCAGAAAAATGTGTAGGCTCTTTCTCGCTCGCTCGTATAAACCCATGGGGTGGTTGGGCTGATAATCCATTCCACCTAAAATTAACCTTCCACAGAAACTGCAACAAGGAATAGCAGGAAAAGCGAAGCTTTGCTGAGGCCTTATGTTCCACATCTGGAGTTTTTTTTAGCACCGTGTCTTATAGCCCAGGATTATCAGCAAATAACCCGGACAAAATTAGGAGAAAGCTGAAAATTTCAGGATCGGCTCAGAATTACATGCCTTACAACATATCAAAAGTCCCCTAGTCCAAGGCTTGGCTAAGACCCTAAAGTTCTATAAGTTCATAAGTACCTAAAAATTATTTTAAAGCGTGCAAAAAATTAGAAGAACGCTGAAAATTTCAGGATAGACTCAAAATTTAATGATTGACAACAAATCAAAAAGTCCACAAAATTCCAAGGCTTGGATTTTATGGCAGAAGACCCCCAAAGTTCAAAAAGTCCATAAGTACTAATACATTATTTTAAGGCGGGAAAAATTGATAAGAACGCAGAAAATTTCAGGATTGACTCAGATTGATATGCTTTACAACATATCAAAAGTCCATTAAAGTCCGAGGTTTGGATTATTTGGTAGAAGACCCCAAAGCTCAAAAAGTCCATAAGTACCGTACTTATAAATTATTTAAACGCGGGAAAAAATTAGCGGAAAGCTGAAAATTTCAGGATCGACTCAGAATCACATGCTTTGCAACATATCAAAAGTCCCCTAAGTCCAACGCTTAGCTTTTATGGTAAGAGACCCAAAAGTTCAAAAAATGAACTAGTAAATTAGCCTCCAAGGCATAAATAAAAATGAGTTTCCCTTGTGTCCCAGCTAAATTCATCACCAAGTGAATTCCTTAAAGTTAACACACAAAATTCTCTCACCTCATTAATAAATTTAATGTTAGAGTTTATTTTTCAAAATATATTAATTAGATCATCCACGTTTTCTTCACTATCCATAGTGATAGACGGTGAAGGGGAGTTGCTGCACATTTCTCCCGAACAACGACACATTGTAGAACACACCAGACCGCTCTTATTTCATTCGCAGTTGTGATCGCAGCCTTTCTTGCAGCCACAACAGATAGTATGCAAGAGCTTTTCTGGGGCTGGAGGGAGAAATGTCATGACAGGAACAAGCTCCTGTTAACACAACAATATGAATAATTCGAAATTTTGCAATTTTCTTTGAAATATATTATATAAATTTATATCGAATAAATTAAAATGTAACCAACAAAAAAAATTCTGTTTAATAATATATTTACCTTTACAATAAGCTGCCAGCCCCATTTCTTTGGTGTGAGAAGATTATCTAACCACTGTTGCACCTGCAGATACAATCAAAGTGAGGGTTGACGGGCAGCAGCACTGGTATATGGAAGCACGGCGATGTCGAAAGTAGCAGTGCCTGACGAGCTACAGTTTGGACATATATTTTATAATGCAGCTCGTCCAGGGAGTTGCAGTTTTATTTTTTGTACAGAGACAAAATAAACAGTTCTCCCACTGAAGCTACTGCATCAGACGTAGCAGAAGGATAATTGAAAATCAGAACTTTGCTGGACAGCTCTTTATCATTTTGGAGGAGGTCAAAAGCCAATTTATTTCCTTTTCTGTAAAGGAGAGATGTCATATCAGAACCGGTCATTGCATGAGTAAACAGGAGGGTGTTTTTATAGGACCTAGAGGTTCTTGGAGCTCCACGATATTGTGAATTTTTATCAGGTTTGCCAGTTTTACCAGGAATTATTAGGAGAGAGAGCTTACTGCCTGAAGGTGCATGCACAGCTAGCATGGTAAGGATATCCGTATCAGTTGCTATAACTGCTACATGTTTCCCAGCTGATAACTCAATGGCTGTCGAAACAATAAGACAATCTGCATCTCCGCTTGATAACTGGACCAAGATGTCACAATTCCATAGGATGGGTGTTAGAAGTTTGATAACACGTGATTTGTTTTTGCAATTTGCTAGAAACTCTTCCTGAGAAGATTTGAAAACCATGTCAAGATCTATTGATAAATCTACCGAAGCTTTCTTGCTGCTTCGGTGCTTCTGCTCCTCCGCTTTAGTGTTCTGTGGATCCTCACACCCATCAAACACTACTGTTGATGAACACTTAAAATGTTTCATCATATAAGATGAATATGTCATGCAAATAATCCTGTAAGTAGCTGGTCTCGGCCAAATAATGATATGAAGAAGGTACCCACCATCTACAGCAAACACTTTGTCTTTTTGGAGTATTTTCTTTGCAAGGAGAAACCGATTCTAAGACTTCAGCGAGGGCTGATTTCCTCGTCTTCCTCATCGATATTTCGTCACACAAAGACATAGGTCTAGGTGCTAGTTCATTTGAAAAGAACTGCATTAACTCAGGTCTATATCGGAATACACACAATACGGTTAAATTATAGATGTTGTTGATTTATTTGCACGCCTGAGAAATTCACAAGATATCTCTAGCTTATTTAGGATACCATTTCGGGGAAATAAGATGGAGGTCACGAATTTATTAAGAGCTAGAAGAGTATGGGGTTTAGGAGGACTTAGGGGATTTTTGATATGTTGTAAAGCATATAATTCTGAGTCAATCCTGAAATTTTCAGCGTTCCTATCATTTTTCCCACTTTAAAATAATTGTTAAGTATTTATGGACTTTTTGAACTTTGGGGTCTTCTACAAAAAAATTCAAGCCTTGGACTTTTGGGGACTTTTTATATGTTGTACACAATGTGATTTTGAGTCGATCCTAAAATTTCCAGCGTTCCACGAATTTTTTTTCCCCGCTTTAAAATGATTTATAAGTACGGTACCTATGGGCTTTTTGAGCTTTGGGGTATTCTAACAAATAATCCAAGCATTGTACTTTAAGGGACTTTTGATGTGATGTAAAACATAATTCTGAGTAAATCCTGAAATTTTCTTCTTTTTTATCTTTTTTTCTCATCTTAAAATAATTTATTAGTACTTATGGACTTTTTGAACGTTGAGGTCTTCTGCCAAATTATCAGTTTTCTCCGAATTTTGTCCGGGTTTACCTGTTTTTTTCTACAAAATTCCTGGACTATTACTACTAATTCAGTTTATACGCCTATGTACTAATTACACTGATGGCTTAGGGATTAGGAAGGTGTTTAATGAGAGGAAGTGCACCCACATTTGTGTGGAAGGAGAGTAGAAAGCCATTTAGTAAAACCATCCTCAGTGGATTCAATTATTCCAATGTATTCATTTCAGTATTTTAATAAGGGTCGATTTATTAATAAAGCCCAAATTGTAGTCTAATCCTAGTGGATATAATTCAGGATTTTGTGGATTTAGTTCCAATGAATACTGTTTAGGATACTGTGGATCTAATTCCAGTGAGTATAATTCAAGAGTTCCATTAGGGTTGTTCTTTTGAGAAATGTCGGAATGGAGGCAATTCAGAGCGGATCTAATTCCGCTCCCCTCATGACGGGACTGGGTCCCGACACGGGTCGCGTTATGACCCGGTGACCCTCAGGAACGGGTTAACGTGAGAGGAAGACCTCTGCCGTTCAATTGCCGTAGAGTATTTCAGGGGTGGGTGGAGGGCGCGCTTTCTCTTCCGCCCCCAACCCCCTATCGGAAATCGATACAAGTTTACCTCGACAGTCGCCAGATGACGAGAACTGGGGCAACCATGGGTGCTGTTCGGGGTCGAGGTGTATAAGTGGGGGTAGACTGAAGAGTTAGTTCACCCCAAACGACCCAGTTATCTATAATTATTTTTTCTACTACGGGTTTTTTAAAGTGAACTTTCTGAACCGATTTATTGAATCATAACACGACTTAGAAAAGGACTCAACTCCAAAACAATTACAGCATCAAATTTTCCGGCATCCAATTAATCATTTTGAGGGGAGAAACGCAATTTTACCAATATTAGTAATTATATTATTATCATTTGAGGAATTTAGCGTGCACTTTCTGAACATACTAATTATATCAGTACACGACTTTTTCCCCCCTAGCACCACGTCTTAGTGTCTGTTCAGGTTATACGCATAATATGTACTAATTACGCTAAAGAGTTAGGAATAAGGAAGGTTGAATTTAGAGTAAGTGTACACACGTTTGCGTGGGGGAAGAGTGGACAGCCATTTTGGAAAAACCAGCCTTAGTACATTCGACCGAGATTAGAACCCCCAATCTGTCATCGGCAGTCTAGTCTATTGCAAGATCTACGCCTTAGACCATGTGGCCACCGAAGCAGGTGAAACACGACTTACTAACCAACTTAATTCTAGAACAGACACAACATCCAGATTCCAGTCCCCGGGTCGTTAACAATCATCACTGTCAAAGGGAAATCCCACATATCACCAATGATAATTTTTCCAGCCATGTCGGTAGTCAAACCGGGTCCCTTAGCTCAGTAGGCAAACATGCTACTGACTCAGCTAAGGTGTCGTATTAGTTTTACTAATAAAACTGTTTAGAACTATACATAAAACAACCCCGCGACCTATAGCTAATTGTATGGGCGGACTACCGATGAGGAAGATATTTCAAATTCACCAGAATGGTCTGGAGAGAGGATAAGAAAACTACATTAAAGATTTCAAAAGTTGGAAACGGAATTAGGGTGAATTTTGATTACGTTCTAAGGACATGAACGTTGTCTTTTCAAGAGAAATAATGTGAAGCCCTCCAAATAAACCCAGCCTGGATTTGAACCTAGTCTTGACCTTTACGGTTAAAGTAAAGACAACTGTTGGACACGCTGGCACATAAATAACTCTGCCGGGTTTATTATTTAATCTAAGAGCACCGTAAAGTATAAACATGGGGTTATGGCGATCTCCTTTATTATATTAGTCGTCATAACCCAATTATTTATATTACTTAAACCCTTTGTTTACCTTTAAATGCAGCAGTCTTGCCTTGAATGGTTACAGTATGGCCCTATCTTATAATCTGCGCCATAACGGAACCGTGTTAATTAAGCGTGCCACCTTTCAAAGCGCAGTTACACGGTGCGTGGTTCCTTCGAACCAAGGAACTGGAGAGCAGTTTGCTATGGCTCACCTTCTGGCGAATCGGGGGTGACAACACGCCGCGTGATTCGTTCAGATTTGTGAAGCATTCGGTTCGTCGAAACAATGTGAAACCTTTGGTCTTGTCATCAGTACTGAATCACTATCACGGATGCTAAGCAACAAATTATTACTTCTGCTTCCTTGTGTGTTATTTATTGTGAATAGTTCCCTTGTTATGGATTTTCAAAACTAACCGCACACTATCACTCCACCGTTTAACCTATGATAACGCAAGCAAACCCACGCCAGTGTCCACTTAGAATCCACTTAGTCAAGTTCTTGTATACGGCCCCTAAGTGCCGCGAGCCATATCTACGGCCTGTGGTTCGTGGTTCATCAAGATAGGATCGCCGAAACACGTGCCATGTAACTGCTACTCCGCGGTCAACGAAAGGTATCTAGATGTTTACACTCCTGCTTAAGGCCCTTGGCCCTGTCGAGTGCAAGTCTAGAACCTATTTTGTGGGATGGTGGGCGGGAGGGTGAAAGGCGTGGCGTGGCTTCACAACCGACCAAAGTATCCTTCCGCACCAAAAAGAACAGATGGATCACGGAAACTGTAGATGGCGCAAGCTACAGGACAGGTCTTGCGGGAAAATCATACGTTTGGAAATGTCAGTTTTCTCAAGAACGAGGGAAATGTATATGTTAATATTTTCAATACCCCTTCTAAGATAATGTAGCGATGTTTATTAATCTTTACATTTTCTTATTTTTTGTTATAAAGCCGGCAGTTTTCTATTGAAAAATGTCAATTTTATCGCTATTTTATCACTGTTAAAATTATATAGGTGTATACATAAAAAGTATAATTTAATCCACATGCTTCTATTCTTGAAGAAACTGTTTCCAAAAAGAAAATTGCAAAACAATAAAAATTCTTAAAGATAACCATTTGTGCCCATGGCTTTGCATTTCCACGCCAAATGAAAAGGGCCAATTGCCTTAAGTATGATTTATTATGAGTCCTCCTAGCACATTTCTTAAGAATACATGCACCTAGCTTTTAACACCCCTACTTGCGGCCCATTTATCATGAGTTCACATAGCACATTTCTTAAATTTCTTAAGAATACATGTGCCTAGCTTTCAACACCCCTGTTTTCAGCCCATTTATTATGAGTCATCGTATCTCATTTCTTGACATGACAGCTTCACTACCTTGGTCCGACCTTTGAAGTTTCCCAGGACTGTCAGCTTGGGCTTTTGTCTGAAAACTCGCCGTTTACATTGTTAATGGCGACCATAAAGCTGTAGTTTTTATTGTGTCTTGTGTGATGTGTGTGTGTGTCCAAGAAAGTGTAATCCGCGAGACAGCATGAAAGAAGTTCTATGCAAGGGGGGCTGGTTCTTATGAATGGGGAGTGGGAAGGGGTGGGGGGCGTGTCAGACGAATGAAAAATGATGGCGATTAAGGGGATGTAAAGAAAACTAATGGAGTATAACACTAGATATTATAAAACAAGATTTTTATTTATGAATTTTTGGACACAAATTTAAACCTTTACACGACTCACATACTCTCGTAACCTAAAACACAACATTTTTCGTTAAATATCAAATTTACCGCTAAGAACACATGCAAAAAACACCTATATTGATTTATGCCCGATGCGGGTTCAAACTGGAAACAATGAAAACTGTGTTCAGCCTCTTTGACTCCTCGTCTACGACGAGTTTAATAGCAGTAAGGTTAATATTTTTTTGAATGCTACACTTTTAACAAACTGGCTTGATTTCGGTTAATGGCAAATACAACTAATAGGTCTATAGCTTTGACCAGTTATTCATACGTTAACAGGCGTTTGGGAAAAGATAGGAGAGGGTTTAGTATTTAATGTGGTGGCCTGGGTTAAGTTACCTAAGCACTTGACATATCTTGGAGTTGTATTGATTTTAATATTTTTTTTGTGTGCATTACGTGCTTAAGGAGCTAGAATTGTTGAGCAAGACTTCATAAACTTGAGAAACCAAGAGGGTTTATAACGCTACTGGGAGGAGCTGTCCTGCAGAACAGCCAGGGGAGAAGGAAAATACAAATTCCAATACAATTTGTGTTGTGATACACTAATTGAATTACATAATTTGATTCACAATAATACATTCATTATACACTTCTAAAGCAGTAGCCTACCTTTCGTTTTTAGGGCATTTTGGAGGTCTTAATGATCAACCAAAATACGTGGAATTGTGGACTTTTCAATGCAGAAAATTCCAGCTTTTAAATTATGTTTACAAGACTATATAAGTACAGGCTTATATAAAATAGTTTTGTGTTCATTACAATAACAACAAACTTACGTATTGTCAAAATGTTTAGTCAAAATTTAACCTAAGCGTGACATATGATTGTCGATATCTCAGGTACCTTGGCCACCCTCTTAATACCCGTTCGGATCATCCAATGAGGAAGGTAGAATTTATAGGGAAACAATTTAGACTTTAAAAAAAAATCACTCTGAGTAAACCTGACCGTTATTTGAACCCCAATCTCCCCCCCCCCACCCACCC
>CABFWO010000517.1:266430-279613 GCA_902155825.1 Timema genevievae | reverse complement strand
GCACAGATTTATCTGATTGCCAAACCCTTCCTTCACCTCTGACAAGACGTGTATTAATCACAACTTGTGAATGTGAGGAATGCCAGGCCTCCACCGTGGTTCGGATTCCACGTTAAACTGTAGGTCCTCCATTTCATCTCACAATCACCCTACCATTACACATTAGCGTAAGTGCGTATAACCCGAACGGGTAGTAAGACGCGGTGCTAATAATAAATAGATAAATATAAATTATACCTTTCTCATCTCTAGCCCGTCAGTTTTAATATGCGGATATGACGGACGGGTATTAAGACGCGGAGCACGGATTGAGAAGCGAGTCTCGGGAGCGCTTTCCCACATTTTGTTTGTGCGAGTGTACTGCGGTTTAGCGTGTTATTATTACATCCAAGTCGGAGTCATTTCAACAGTTATTTCTAGGACAGTGCTGGCCGGCTCCGCTCGTACAGCGGGCGTATTTACGAGTCCCACAAAAGTGACGACTATAAAACGGTAAGAACCTTTCCGGCCGCTGGTCCGTGGATAGAGAGAGGTCAAGCTATTTCATTAACCCTTCCCCAACTCTGTCTGGTCAACCCGTCTATTGAAACGAGCGGCTATGCAAACAAAGAAGACCCGCCGAGGGTGGAGCGAGCTCTTAACTCGGGAGGCCAGTTTCAACTTCCGATTGGTTACACTGTGATCACCCCTGTAACACCCCCTCCCACATCACTGTGGGTTACATATCCTGTCTCTATATCAGAGGTTCTTAAACATATTCACTTGCCCCTATTGTTATTTTTAATGAATTTTGGAAAACACATATCCCTTTTTCCAAAAAATAAAAATGCAATAAATCAGATTTATTGATATACCGTAATTTAAAAATAACTTACCATTTTTTGTCTGAAATACATCCTTATTTTATAGATTTGGACACTTATAGGTCAGGAGACCAGGAAGAAGACGATACAATGTCAAATGTAGAGGTTCTTAGGGTTTCCTCTGTGTGTATCAAATTTTGTTTAAAATGAGTTAATTATATCAACAAAAAATTAGGGATACAACAGTTATGAAGGATGCCCAAATGCTTAAGATTGGTTCCTCTTTAGCATAGATAAATGCCCACGCAGTTAATAAATAACCGTAAAAGAAAACTGTATGTGAGGTTCCTAAATGTTGATAAGGTAATCATTTTGAACCAAATCACTGGAGCCATTTTTTAAAACATTCAAATTTTAAAAAAGTAATTAATTAGTAGACTACCCATAGCGAATTTTCCCCTAAAACACAAGTGTGCAGGTTTATTTGCCATGTTAAACACTCCCCAGAAATATATTTTAAACACAATAGTTAGAGCTATTTCCAAAATATTTCAAATTTTCAAAAACCACTCATCAATAAACTACTCTTTAATGATTAAGAGGTCAAACACTCCCTAGATTTCCACTGAAAAAATTATTAGAACCATGTCGAAAAATTTTGAATCAAAATAACTCATTTTATCAAAAAACTATCCTTAATTTGAGGGCTAATGTTTAAATTAAAAAAATTCTGAGTTGTTGCTCTATTTTTTTTAGTGCGTCTTACTACCTGTTCAGGTTATACGCATATTATGTGCCTTTACGCTAATGAGTTAGGGATGAGGAAAGTTGAATTGAGAGGAATTGTACCACTAATTTGCGTGGAGGTAGAGTGAAATGCATATTTTGGAAAAACCGTTTCGGAAAACCACCCTCAATACACCCAACCGGGATTCTAACCCCGATCTCCTTGTTATCGGCAATCTAGTCCAACAAGAAAGAGACGCCTTAGACCATGCAACCACTGAAGTAGGTTTTTTGGCCTATAATATCTCGCTATCAAGTTTGAACAAAACCCATCAAACTGTTTCAGATTCTGTGAGCAGCGACAGACAGAATTGTAAAATCAACTTTTTTTGTTTGTTTTGACATTCACATAAAACGTAAAGATTCGTCACAATCTCTAGGTCGAAAAAAGTTCCCAATTACATTACTTTCTCTTGTAATGAGAACATAAAAACAATGTCTACAATATCAATACTACAGGCACATAAAGGAAGTGAATTACTATTCTAAAAAAAGGACACACTTAAAAACGCCGCGAGATGGAACAGATAGGCAACCCAAATGATCTTAATGACACGCAGGTTATATAGCCACTCAGGAGTTGGATGAATAAACATAATAATAATAATAATAATAACAACAGTAATAATAATCTCATAGCTGGGTCACCATAGAAAGAGTCTTGAGAGTAACTAAAAATTAAATCAATAAATTTAAAAGTAACCACCCTTGTCTGGTTTACTCTTATGTATCTTTAGTTGTTAAATTATCAGCATCTGCCAAAAAGGTAACAGCTGCAGTGCAAGTACGAACAAATTTAAGGATAATAACAGGTGACAGTTATGTTGGGTAGTCTGAAACATTACGTAAAAGTGTTTTCAATAAAGTGTAGGGAGTTATTCTGCACAAAAAAACAACTGAGGGCAATATTTTCAGCACTTACTCTATACATGGTATATGTGAAGTTTGCCATTAATGTGAATGTGGTGTAGCTAAGAACTACTGCGGAGGGACTTTACGATTAATATATTTTATTGATACAGTTTTGATACATTGTTGTTGATATAAAAGCGTAACATACGTTTTGCACAATGCCATATATTTCAAAATATCAACTTTGCCAGAATAGTGTTGAAATTGTAAGTTACGACGTCATGTTGTCATGTTTAGTAGAGATGGTTGCATGTTTGGGTTTTTTTCCTTCATATAATTACTTCCCTTTCCCCCTTTATCATCAAACTCCAGCCTAACTTTTTTTTTTGTGTGTGCCCTTGCTCATAGACATTACAATGTTAAGAAGCTTGCCGTGGAATTTTGTGGTCTGCTGAGGGATGCCAGAGACATCTAGTGATTGATTGTGGTACTGACGCGGAGCTATACATCACTGTTTGCATGTTGTTTTTTTGGCGTATGCGTGGAGCAGGATACGATCTTAAGGTTACCTTTTGATGTAGGGATTAGATACTCTACTTAATTTTCTTAAGTTTTTCTCCAGTATCAACAAAGTGTTACGAGCTACGTCGGATCCCATAATGCACTTTATTGATCATACCGTGTTTCGAGCAATATTTGGGAATAGGACCTTGAGAAAATTCTGTTTAAGAAGTTGACATCTAGCTTCTCAACTGCCAGCGTTGACCGGGAGGTTGGAGTTCGAGTCCCAATAGGAATCAGGTGTTCTGGGGGTGGTTTTAGCCCATCTTATTTCTTCTCTGAAGCGGGTGCACTTCTTCTATATTACCTCCCTCATCTCTTTCCCGTGATTATTTTGCGCCACGTTTCACTACATGTCCCTTACTTAATTACACTAACGGGCTAGGGTTTATGAAAGTATTTTTTTACAGGAAGAACACCAGCATTCACGTGGGAAGAGAGTAAGAAACCATTTACGATAAAAAAACTCATAACAGCTGGACGGGATTTGAAACCCCGACACCCCCTTCCCTCTCATCCCCAAAAATTCAGACTATACACGACTGTCATTTATTCATGTCCCCACCAATGCGGTTCGTTTGAATTAAAGCCGTTAAATAACTTTACTGATTAAAGAAACATAGCAAAAGATATATGCTATATTTATACACTACATCTCACTATATGTTAAAGTTTTATGCATAAATATTAAATATAATAATGTAGTAGTAGAGATGTGGTAGGTTGAATTTTTGAAGAAATTTACACGTATTTGCGTGGAGAGAAAATATAAAAACGATAAAAAAAAAAGATCAGTCCCACTAGCTGAGAAGCTGAGATTCTAACTCCAACCTTCCCGTTATCGGTAAGCCTGACTTAATGATCTAGTAATTTATATCACGTGGCCACTGGTGCAGGTTAAATAGTATCGCGTTAATATTTATTGAATATTTTACTCATTCAGTTTTTGTAGTTTTTTTTTTCAAATTTGGACATTGATACGTTTAACCATTATATGGCCTATCTAGGATTAAGATCCCCCTCCCAACCCTTCTTAGCTGCGACGAACACATGTGCAAAACTTTGAGAATTTTCCCACAATGCTCTAGCACCTTCCCCCACCCCCCACCCTACAACCAAAACCTCATCCGTCTCAGAAGACACCTACACAAATAACAACATCATGAATCCTCTTTGCTTTTACTTCGTTCTATCTCCTAGAGACATGGCTGATAAACAGAACGTCTTTATCCATCAAAAACTACCAGAGATACAAGATACCCACAAAATGAGGACAAAGATTCTTGGAGGAATNATATATATATATATATATATATATATATATATATATGAACTTGTTCTCTCCGGGTGGTAGAACAACGACGCGAGATACAAACTTGTACTATTGTCTAACTCCACGTTAATACTTCCGGCTGTCTCGGTATCTTGAAATTTGGCGCGTAAATGGCACGAATGCAATCAAGCTATCCTAAAGTTGGAAAGTTTACACTTAAATTTAATCTGTCCTAAGGGTGTTAACGCCAGATCAAATAAGTTTCGACAAAGCATAAACCGCGATTCCAGTTCTCTTCTCACAGTCACGTGTCGACTATAGCGCTTGGTGGTTGAATGTGTCACCAACGTCAAGGTTTCCCAGTCTTCCATAGACCAAATATGTTAATATTAATAATAATATATTCAAAGCCTTAATGAAAATAGTAGAACTTTCATAGGAACGGCATTTTATAAAATACAAACATATTCTTCTTCAGCCAAAATATGTTCTATTTTACAAGTGTTATTTTAGATGTATTGATATTATATTTATCAAAAGTGACAACCGCAGTTCCAGACGTATGAATACGTGAAAGTAGATATAGTAGGTTTTTTCTCATTGTCAGATAAGGCCCTTCCTATGAAAATTGGTCTATAAATCCCCTTCCCCTGTGATCCAATGATCTGAAAATTTTCTGGCAAATTTATTGAGTTTTTTTCTATCTCTATGACGAACTGCCAGACGCTTATATGAAGAACAGTGTCTGGCGATTTGACGAATTTATATAGAGCGTTCTTATAATGCAATGCAGTCCTGATAGTACTCGCCTTTAACAGATCTCACTTACTAGAAACTTATCAAACGTAGCCGGATATGTATTGTGTTGGCTACTATACAAAGTATAGACACCTTATAAATTTGAACAATTCTTATCATATCTATAATTTAACTTACCCCAAGTTTCTCACAAACAATTTTATTTTATGTATTAGGCCTACTTTAGATATTTCAACATATAAATAATTTTCTCAATTTATATTTAGCTTCGTATAAAAGATATCCATTTTAGAATTTTCAGACGTTGTTTATAGCAATATTTTTTAAATTATTTCTCACAAAATCGGAACAAGAATTATGATGTGACACATTTCAAAGCATAGTGTATATTTTAACATTTTGGTTAAAATAAATAATCTAACATTTAATTTCGTTGTTTCTTTAGATGTGTCATTAAATGTTAAAAAACGTAACATGTTTATTTTATTAGCATAAAAATGTTCAGTTTTGATCTATAAAAATAGCAAGTATTTTAACAACACGTCTTACAAACCGCTTGGGTTATAAGCCTATATACCAATTACACTAATGCATTAGGGATTAGAAAGGTATAGTTTAGAGGAAGTGCACCAGAATTTGCGTGAAGGTAGAGTGGAAACCATTTAGGAAAAAACATTCTCAGTGCACCCGACCGGGTTCAAACTCCAATCTCCTTGTCTTCAGCAGTATAGTCTAACATGAGAGTTGCGCGTTAGACCATACAACCACTGAAACGAGTAAAATGGCAAGTTTGTTTGGTATAAGAAATGACAGCGTTAAAGGTGAAACCTATGGGCTAGAAAGAGATGGTGACTGTCAGTAAGCGCCTGTAGAGTGGGACGCTATATGGATCTACTTTTAAGTATTCATACTCCAAACCATGTGATCGGCGGCTGCCATTTTTGATAGTCATGTACATCTTTTCAATATTGGTTTCCCCACATTTTTGCTACACAGATGCACTGGTGCTCACACAGTCTGGACGACATCCGTCTCCCAGTACTGGATTTACATGAGGGTTAAAATTCAAATATCAGCTAAATTCACGAGGGACGGTTTTTCAAATCTGATTTTTCACTGTGGTTTTCGTATACCTTTTCAATACTAATGCGGGTATATTTCCATTAAATAACCTTTATCATACCTAATTATTAAATTAAGCCATTAATAATAATAGTGTTAAAAGTAATCATTAAAAAATTATCACCGTTGGATGTTTTCATTTGACAGGTCAGTATTAAGATATTGCAGATTAAATAATAATAATAATAATAAACAAAATAGGAAATATTTTTATTCACACTCTGATCAGATAATATTTGAGAGGACAGTTCAATACGTAGAGTGGGTGAAACTATCGAAACCTACCGAATAGTTTGGACCAAGAACACACGTTAAAGCAATATTTCTTCCGTGACATTAATTTACAAGTTTTATGAACGCTTGTTGAGGCTGTAAAGTTGTTACAAGAACAAGAGCTCATAAAAACCAGGCGTTAACCTAAATAGATTGGCCCAATTAATGTTTTATTTTATATTAAGACTAGCTTCAGTGGGTACACAGGTTAAGGCTTTGGTCTCGTCTGATTTACCAGTAATGGGGAGGTCAAAGTTAAAATCCTGGTACGGTATATTGAGGTATTCTTTTCTGAATTTGTTTCCCAATCTTTCTGCACGCAAATTCGGGAACATCTAATTTATATTCTACTTTACCCATCACTGTACCATTAGTGTAAATACGCGTATAGTCCGTACGGGTAGTAAGAGAGAAGTATTACTTTGTTCCCCATTCTCATACTTTTTTTTAATACGATATTTCTGGTGAGTTGAATAATGCGTTTTCAAATACTTTTTATAAATCGACGAATAAAAATGGCAGCTAACAAATTTAAAACACTGCACATACAAGCACAATTAGATTATATCTAATTATGTGATTTTCATTTATAAATTCACGTAAAATAGATTTCCAAAGAAATTTTACAGTTTTTGCCGAAACGCAGTATTTAAAATATCAAATGAACACATTAATACTCCAAATTTTACATATAAAAATAATCCAATATCTTTTACTTAATGTTAATCTTGAAAGTTATATTGAACTTCCAATACAATAAAAAAGTTTCAAAAGAGTTAAAATCCTATATATTATTTCTGTTGTCCACATCCCTTTTTCCCAACTAATACAAAGCCATAGCGATGAATAAGGTATCAGTGGATAGGATTTTTTTTTACCGAATTCTGACATAGCATACTCAATTTACGTTAAAACACATCGTTTAAAATTTAAGTTAAAAGAAAAATCTAACAATATTTTTGTATCAATTACCGAAAATATACTCTTTCTGCTAATTTGTGTATACACTTCGCTGAGTATTTAATTTCAACAACCCAACAAAAGACTAAATCATTTGGGGGGTGGGGGGAAGGTTGAATGTGTGAAAGTTTCGCAAGGGTTTACTGGTAATATTAATAAACGGCTATCTCAAAGTGGACTCGAAGCCTGGGTCATATACTACAAGGGACAATCTTTTTACCAACTGGGCTATTAATAATTTTAACAGCTACTTAAGAGCCAGTCCCACCCCACGGATAACAACTAAGGTAGAGGTAATACTGTTCGAACCAGGAGACGTATTGTGGTGCAGTTTTATGTATTTTACTTTAGAAACAAGTGTAAATGAGACCAGTGAAACCATTTTAACAGATTCAAAATTACAAAAAAAAAGTACAAAATAGTAAAAAAACAATTAAACTGATCCAATTTCACTGTTGTCAAATAAAGAATGCAGTATATATATATATATATATATATATTAGTTTTCTGGTTCTAGCGTAGTCATGTATCTATTAACCCGGTTAATCGGCCGTGAGATGAGCTCTTAAGGAGCCGTTCAGCGGGAGCGTAAGATTTTCAACATTTCTTAAATTTGTTTACTAAAAAAAATAAGAAAAATTGGTCGCGCAAGAGTATTTGAAATAGTTTGACCTGGAAGTAAAACACTTTAAAAACCAACAAAAATAAAGATTTATTTCAAAGAAATTGCGGAGAGTTTCTGGGAACGTTTTGATATAAAAAAAAGTTTCAGTTCCTACCTTAAAAGCTCACCTTTGAAATCTTCCAACGGGATTCAAAGAGGGATCTTCTAGATACCATCAGAAGTATATCCTACTGGGATGTGAGTCCCAACCTCCTCCATTTCCAGAAAGACCGACTAGGTATATGTTTACTGTTAAGATATCTTAGTTACACAAATACCATAAGGCAGTAATAGTGTCGTGGAGTGTTGCCAGGGTAAGCAGAGCTTTTTAAAACAGTACCTGTACTCTCCTACTCCCCTTCCCATTTGACCAATCTCTTTGCACTAACATGGGAACTTTGTTTCCTTTGTACCTGGCCAATGAATTCTCTAGTGACTGATGAAAACATATCAGCTACAGTTTAAACTTACTTTGCTTACCTTGGCAACACTCCAAACCACGACAGTGATAACTTTTTTTAGCACCGCCTCTTACGACCTGTTCAGGTTGTACGCATATGTACAATAATACTCACAATAATGTGTTAGGAATGAGGAAGGTTAAGTTAGAGGAAGTGTACCCGCATTTGCGTGGAGGAATGGAAAACTATTTAGGGAAAACAACCCTCTGTACATCCTACAGGGATTCGAACCCCAATCTTCCTGTCATCGGCAGTCTTGTCTAACACGAGAGTGACGCCTTAGACCATGTGGCCACCAAAGCGGGTCACTGATAATTTATGTATCTATAAGTACAAAACATGACACCCTCTATATGCAAATGTTGGCATTATCGTCGCTAACCGCGGCAGTCGCTCGGTCGGTATAGCTCACTGGCGGGCGTACACTATGGAGTTTCTTTTTATAAGTACACAACAGTTTTAATAGATATATTCGCTTTGGATACAAACCTATACTCTAGTTATTGAGTTTAGCAGCGTTTGGTGATCCTCCAAAGTAGTCTGGTTACTTTACAATGTCTATGTTCTTCGTTAATAGAATAGTAAGAGAGATAAAGTAGACCTAACCGCGCTAGTTTGATAGAGGTTTGAAATAGCATAGAGATGTTAAAAGTAATAATAAGTCTATCGCACTTACCACAAAATCGAAAGCACACATCGTATCGTAGCTACACTATTACTTTGCATATTTACATAATTCACCACTTTCCAAATTAACTCGGTGGGTTTATTAATTGAAAACGCCGGTTAGAATCTCGCTCTCACCCGTTAATATGTTAACCCGTTCGTACGGTACGTGCGTTCATGCTCGATGCCCGAAGCAGAAATACAGAACAAACGGAAATCTAGTTCTCGAGTAATATCTAGTTATTTACGATACACGTAACATCCAGTCCATGGATATAGCTCGTTCAATGCTCTTTGGATGCAAAGTGATTTATCAGACAGGCTGATATACTGGACTTATAATATGTCACAAAAGATTTAATACGATTATGTTAAAAATGCAATTTATTTAATTTATACAACCACCATTCAAATATTTATCAATATTATCATGTTAATTATTACTTTTTATATTTCAGATTTATTATATTACCCTGAAATACAAAGTAGTGTTTTTACATTTTGTTTACATAAATGGTATTTTGTTGGTTACTGTTCTGAGTATTTGCTCTAAAATTGTTTGATAAATTTTGTTCTTTTTTAAAAGATGTTTTCTGTACATTGCATGAATAAACATATGAAATTATCAAATCGCTTAGTATTATTTACAACTTAAAATTCGAATCAAGCTTTTGTAAGCTTTTACTAGTATATTAATGTGTTAACGTGTAGTAAGATATCTAGTTTGTGGTAAATCCTAAAGTGAATACATTTAGATTGAACATATTGTGAATTCCATCTTAACTTATCTGGTACACAGTGTTGTTGTGTTTTTGCACCATAATTCAAGCCAATAATCCGACAGATTAGCTCAGTTGGTAGCGTATCTGTCTACTGAGCTAAGGGTCCCAGGTTCGATTCTTGGCATGGCTGAAAAATTTATCATAAGTGAAATGTGGGTTTACCCTTTCACAGTGATGAATTAATAGCCGGGAACTGGATGTTGTGCCTATCCTAGTCTTAAGTTAGATTATGAGGCATATGAAGCTACGACTGACCTAGCAAGCCGGTAGTGGAAAATTTATGGCTTGAATAAAAAACCTGACCTAGACCATAGGCTGGAAACAGTAGGTATAATGAATGTAAAAGAAATTCAAGCCAATATAAAGGGTTTAATTTTAAATAGACCTTCAAATGAGTTCACCCTCCTCCCCTTTACTCTCCGAAAGGTCTAGAAAATGGGTTCCCAAATTTTTGAGACCGCGATGCTCTTCACATGTCAGATTCACGCCCCTGCACTCAGTAAAATAAAATTGCTTGACCTGTCTATTTTTAGACTGTAGGGAAGAGAGTTGCACATGACGTCAGACCAAGTTTTCAAGGATCATTAGAATTCGGAACTCATTTGGAAAAAAATATGTTTTTTCTTGTATTATTTATCCATTTTTTAAAAAATATGTACGAGTAGGCCTACACGTACCGAAAATGTGCATGTTGCATTTCACTATACATTATAAGTTTTAGTTTTTCCTTATGGCCGCGGCGCCCCGGACCAAGACCGGCGACGCCCAGTTTGGGAACCCTTGGTCTAGACTCTAAGGAATAAAATAAGATAATACATAAATGATAGTACAAATTACACTACTCGCCACGGCTAATGAAACTTTTAAATTGCATTAAGTTAATTTAATGATCACCTCTGTGGTCCAACGGTCAGAATTCCTGGCTACAGATCCAAAGGTCCAGGGTTCGAACTTCAGTGTTTCCAGGTTTTCTGTGAAACAGTGGGTCTGGAACGGGGTCAACTCAGCCCCATGAGGAGCTACTTGAAAGAAAAATTGGCGGCTCCTGTCTAGAAAACTGATATTAATTACTGGAAGGGTCGTTGTGCTGACCACTTGACACCCTCCATCCGGAGAAGTTGACAATATCTTCGCCAAAATACAACAGCTACTCGGTCGGTACAGCTCGATTGCGGGCTGACACCATGGAGATTTTTTTTAAAAGTTTATTTGCTATATCGTGACCCACGTCTTACTAGCCGTCTGGGCTATCAATATATTCATACTAATGAGGTATAGATGAGAAAAGAAGAATTTCCGAACAAGTGCACGCGTATATGCGTGGAGGGAGAGCAGGAAACTATTGAGGTAAGACCCTCATTACACCGTATCGCCCCATCACTAGCAAACCAGACTCGATGAGCTTGACGATTAGTCCACGCGTTCACCGATACGGATCACATAGTTAGTTTATAAACTGCATGCCACTTCTTCTAAACTTATTTTACTAAGTCTATTCTGTGTTAATCACCAAAGTAATATCCATTTTACAATTTTTTTAAAATGTGAACTGGAAATTGCAAGATTATAAAGAGAGAGAAAAAGAAAAGGGATAAAAATGTTATTATCTCACTCACATGTTATTATGCTTAAGAGAACTTTATAATATAAACTTTTTTCAATCTTAAATCGCCTGGTAGAATTTTTTATTGGTGCCAGCATAAATTATGAAATACAACGTCATTTGAAATCCCATCTGGATTGTACCATGCTGGTGTGGACATTTCAAATTATATTTAAAACCATAAAACTCAACGCATTGTGGGTGTTGGTGATAGTTTTAGCAATAAAAAAACAAACACGAGATTGGTATGTATTATGTAGGGTAAGGTGAGGGGGGGGGGTTGAAGGGTGAAAGGGGTAAAGTTGGTGACGACATCAGCTCTGCCTAGTGGAGAGCTATGAATTATTACCCAGAGCCGACGCAGCTACAAAAACATGGTTTGGTTGATACATAACATTGACCCTGTAACCCCCTTCCTTTACTTTTTGTTTAAAAAGGGGTGGATACCCCCTACGGGTACAGCCGCTAAATAGCAGTAAGAATTAATTTTATTGTGTTGGACAAAACACATTCGGACATAGCTCTAAGGCAGTGGTATTCAACCTGGGAGTACAACCTTAAGGGGTACATAAAATGTAATTTTTGACTGTTTGAATAGAAATAGAATTTGAAAATAATTCTTTATTCATAGTCTTAGTCTTTAGGGTTTGTTAGGTAAATATTTTTGCTAGCACCATTTAAAAGATAACTCAAGACTCACTTTATTTTTTTGAGGTTTGGGGCACTTAAAACGTCAAAATTCATCATAATCTTTAGTTAAAAAAATGTTCACGATTGATATAATTTCTACATAGTATGATAAAAAAAAAAAGAACAAGACTATTTCGTTGCTGTTATAGATATTCTATTTTCAATTTCGTACCCAATATGTAGATTTTTGTTTTGACTAAACTAATTTTTATTTTTAATTTAAGAATTAAATAAGATTTTCTTTAATAACGTCAATTTTTTTTATATAAAAATTCAGTATTCTTGTCTGTAAAATGAGCGCACACTGAAAGGCAACTCGTATTTCGTATTCTTCCTCCCCTCTCCAAGTAATTTCCAACATTTCCGCCCCATCTTCACAGTATTTGTTCGCGTCGAGTGTTTCTCAAGAGCTCTCTGAGGTCTGTTGTGACGTCACAAAGAGAGGAGGGCTGTGCTGTGCTCTATCGGACGCTTGTTACACTACTTCCAGCCCTCGTTAGAACCTGCGCAGCCTTGCTTGGCCGTACTGAAAATTCATTGTTCCAATTAATGTTTATAATTTTTTTTTATAAAAAAGGTTTTTTCTAAATAAAATATAAATGTAGTCAATAAGATATTTTCCAATGGACATTTTTTATTATGCACCGTGCCTTAATGTACGTTTAGACTGTCCGCATACTTACACTAATTGGATAGGGACGAGCAAGGTAGAATTAATAGGAAATGTAATCACATCTGCGTGGAGAAAGAGTGGATAACCCTTTAGGAAAAAAAACTGCCTCAGTGCACCCGATCGGAATTCGAGCCTAAGAGCCAGTTTCATAGTCAGATTTAGTACACCTCAAGTGCGGCGCTATACTAAATACAAGACGTCACCTACCTGAAATTGAATGGAATGGGCTAGTTTCATATGCGAAACTGGCCCATT
>CABFWO010000517.1:169077-241577 GCA_902155825.1 Timema genevievae | reverse complement strand
CCCCCAACCACCACCCCGCAATATTATAATAATGAATATAATATTAATAATTGACCGTTAAAACCTTCTTAAAAGTTCATGAATAATTGAACTTCTGAGAATAAATGAAAAGTTGTTTTATTTTGTATGTTGTCTTGACAAACACTGAATTTATAATATTTGTGTAGCTCATTAATTAGAGTTCATTGTGAAATTGTAACTGTGATGATCACATAGTATTTGTTTTATTATCGAAATCAATTATGACACCCAAACGAAAAGCCAACGTTCAGGCAGGACAACGTCTATCGGGTCCGCTAGTATTCATATATAAAGTCATGTTATCTGAAGATGTTACTTTTGATAGATATTATTAATACCTATAAAATAACACAAGTAATACAAAGAAATGTTATCAATGTTGGCCGCAAAGAAATATGTTTTGATTTTCTCTACTGTTCTTCTAACCAAAATCAGGGTATATAATCTGTCTGTAACAGGACTACCTTATGGCACCCGGCGTGGAGCCGTGCTACCAATACCATCTTTAAAAAAATAAATATGAATCTTTAATTTTTATAAAATAAAAAGTGTGTAAATTGTTCATATATAATTTAACGTTTTAGTACGTTTTGTTTCACTGTTATAACTATTATGTCGTAAATAGTTGGTACAATTGATTTAACACTTTTGACACCAAATCGCGGGACTCTTGTGATGCTGCGTGAAATTGTGTAAACACTTTTTAAATTTGTGAATTTTTTAATCGTCCTAAGGTTAAATCTAAGAAACTTCTTCTTGTCTAATATAATGGTTAGAATGTTATTGCATAAAAAAAATAAAATTAAAAAATTGTTTAAGCAAATTTTTACAGATATTCAAGAAACTCCATCTTATCGGTATTCATTAGGCTTACAGAAGATTACATACAAATTTTGATTAACAATAAAAAAATAAAACTAATAAAGACATCCACGAATTTTTATTTTGTAATTATTTCCTTCCAAGACCATAAAACAATGTTTGAACCAAAAAGATGGGATAAAAAAGGGGATGCCAGAATGGAAACTCGTCCGGGCATGAAATTATTCTTGAAGATAGTCTGATCACAAAGAAAATAAATTTTTGACAATTTTCAAAAAAATTAACTACAGCAGCCTGCTTCCAATTATTAATTCTGTTAAGTAATGTGTTAAGTAGCTGTCACTTCTCACATAATATGGCGATATTTTTAATAGCTGGAACAATTATATAACGTAACTTGTTGTCAATATTGGTCAGTCTACACGTCTTACTTTTTATAGTCTTGGACCAGGGAACCTTAGTTGTAGTTTTTTAGCACTGCGTCTTACTACCCGTTTGGGCTATATGTTTATGTACTAATTACGATAGGGGTTTTAGTGATGAGGAAGGTTATATTTAGAGGATATGCACCCGCGTTTGCGTGGAGGGAGATTGGAAAGACATTTAAGGGAAACCACCCTCATTACACCCGACCTAGTTTCAAACCTCAATTTACCTGTCTTCTTCGGCAGTCTAGTCTATTGTGAGAGTGTTGCCTGAGACCATGCGGCCACCGTAGTGGACGCTTAGCTAAGTAGACAAATACGCCATTGATTGTGCTAAGGAGTCGGATTACTAAACAGTCCATCACTTCCCTGAGCTCTGATGACATCGTCCATTCACGATAAGTACGATCTTTATTGGCAGGTATGAAAGGAAATCACCTGTAGTCCATTCACAATAAGCTCAAACTTTATTGACAGGTATGAAAGGAAATGAATTTTAGTCCATTCGCGATAAGATCAACCTTTATTGACAGGTATGAAAGGAAATCAGCTGTAGTCCATTCACGATAAGTTCAACCTTTATCGATAGGTATGAAAGGAAATCAATTTTATTCCATTAACGATAAGATCAACACTTATTAGTATATGTGAATTTAGCTAAATTCACCAACCGAATGTCTCCCCCGATGAGTTACATCCCGTGATGATCCATAATAATTAGTTATTAACAAAACAATTTCATAGTTGACATTTTAATTAAAGGCTCTATCTACTTGGCTACTACTTGATTCTAAATTACACTATAGTATTTCTAAAGTGATTGACAGTTATTAAACTTTTAAATCACTAAATAAATCCTAATTTACCTTTAAAAAAATCCATCGTGATTTTTTTTTTGTCTGCCGCATCTTACTACCCGTTTGCACTATCCTCAGGTTCACATTTGTATCAGGGGTGAGGAAGATTGAATTTAAGATATAAATCTGCGTGGGGGAAGAGTGGGAAACAATTTAGAGCAAATCACTCTCAGTACATCCAACCGGGATTCAAGCCTCCATATCCCTGTCAACCGAAGCGGGTCGTGACCCTTTTTTTTAATTAAAAAAATAATTTGTTTGAGCAAGGTTAGATATCTATGTTTCTTACAATTTACCTCTAGATTCTAGAAGAAGTGTGCTCACGTTTACGTGAAGAGAGGAAGGGGGGAACTATCTAGGAATAAGTCCTACCCCTAGTCCAGTCACCGGCAAACAAGACAAGATGGGCCTGGCGCTTTGATCCGCGTGCCCAACGGTGTGAGTCACGTGTGATTTGCGTTGGTGGATATACAAAATTGTCAGACAAACGCCAACTAAGCGGTTAACAGACTATACCGTTATTTGGGTCAGGTTTGGGTAGAATCAGTGGATACCTAGTTTGTGCGGGCTTAGAGCAATACTTGCGAGCTAAGCCTGGGAAGTGAGGATTTACAAGTGGAACTGGCACGAAGATAAAGAAGTGGAACCCCGGGGTGTACAGGCCGAAACTCCAGAGAAGCTCGGTATTTAGAGTTGAGAATGGGGGAAACTCGTGGAGGGATGAAATGAGGGGAATTGGCCTCTAGAGTATGAATATTTATTATCAAAGCTTCAAAGAAAAAGCCTTTCAGAATTTTTTTTTTCTGTGGTTAAAATTGCTAACATGATACCAACCCCTTCCTTCTTAATAATCTGATAAAAGGAGGGAGCTCTTAGTACCGTAAAATAAACGGTGAATCGATTTATTCAGAAAATTCATAATCCACGTTTAAAGCAATTATTTATAAAGGATGAAGGTATTACTATTTTTATATTACTTACAAATTAATTCAGTTATCATATTAATCATGTTATGTATTTGGTATGAAATAATTTTTATTTTCTCATTTAAATAATTAAGAGCTTATATCTTGCTTAGGGCCTAAAAGAAACCTTCACGCAAAATTTTCAAGTTTCCAGACTCGGGTGTTGAGGAAATACGGTTATGAGTGAGAGAGTCAGTGCGTTTTTGCCTTTTATCATATATATATTACTTTTTTATATCTTTTGTAAATACTTTGCAGTTAAAATATTATTTTCACAGTTTATGGGGTTATTTCTTAAAGTAATAATGTTTACGAGATCATAACGATTTTAACAAAATACTAATTTGACAAGATAATTTTTATGAACGTATGAAACTTTATTATAATATTAACTGGGGAATATAAATATAAAATAATCCAAACAATTGTGTCTTGTATTGTACTCAATTCAAATTTTGAAATTTACAGTATATATGATTGTCAATCTAATAGCACTATGTCAAATTAAAATACCACCACATTTAACTGACACAATTGATCAAATTACTAATAATACCCCGTCACAACAAAAAAAAAAATCCTTGCCTTGTACGTGATAAATAATACTCTTGTATGCCATTAATAACAATGGAACACTATTTGAAGACAAGGAATAATTAATTTCTCGTGAAAGTTCCAAGATTTTAGAAGGGTAGCAAGGGCTGCGGTAGGCCACGCAGTCAATCAGTCTTTTGTCTGATTGAGCCATTGAACGGTCTAATGGATCCCGACAGCTAAATGAAGAGTGATTGATATTTCTCTTCTGATCTGGTCCGTTTTTTAGGAACCCACCCTTTCCTTTCCGTATTGCAAGGAAAGTCCAGCAAAATGTTCTTTTCTAGGTTTTTTATTTGGTCGCCGACGCGTCCCACTACTCGCCCGGGCTATTCACATTCAGTTACACTAGTAAGTTAAGGTCTAGGAAGGTTGAATTTGTAGGGAATGTGTCCACATCTGCGTGGAGGTAAAGTGTAAATTCCATTTTTGGAAAGGTAAGCCGGCCAGGATTTGAGCCCAGATCTATTCATCAGCAGATTAGACTAGCTTGACGTTTAATCCGTATTCTCCCCCTCACCCCCAACGCGGGTCTTTTTACTGTTAGCATTATTATTAAAATGATCGATTACTTTTTATGGGGTGTAAATCAATACAGGTATAGTTTAACTTGACTCTAAAAATAGTAGGGAGCTCCTAAAATAGCTTTTTTTTTCCAACAGGTTTGCCACGAAGGGTCAGCAGGTGTGCCAAGGGTGTGTTAATAGAGATAAAAAAGAAGCGAGAAAAGAATTAAGGAGCAAAGATAAATATTTTTAAATCAATGATCAACATTACTTTTAAAAATAACACCATTATTAGAATTTTAGCTATTGAACTTTTAAACAAAACTTAATACTCGTTTTTTTAAACGATACAATCTCAATCCTAGATAACTGATGGTGTAATTTTACAATTCTAGAACCTTATTCAGTGTGCCGTGAGTTAAAAAAAGTTTGAAAATCGCTGTCTGAGAATTTATTGCAAAAAGGTGTTAAGACATTCTCTTTAACCGAATATATATTTCTTATGAAAAAAAAAGTACAAACTTTTAACTTGAACCGATAAATTATAAATTTAGGATACACATTACAATTTTATTCCCTGTCCTACGCTGGTAAAGCAAATTGTTGATCTCCATTTGAAAATCAAATGTAAGCTTCTACTTCTTAAAACAGCTTTGAACTAATCATTTCGAAAACTGATTAATCATTCTAAAATATGTCTGGCGTAATCATTAATTTTGGGTAGATTACCGCTACTAGGAACATAATTTCTTGTGAGATGGTTTATTTTTACAGAATTATTTCTGAGAATTCTCTAATATTGTCAACAGATTTCTTCATAAACAATTTTGAAAACGTACAGAATATAAACCATAATGTACATGGGGTGGAATGATAGCCTAGTATCTAAATAGTCCCGCTTTGATACCAGGTGGCCAAAATGCTTTAATATTTTGTGTACATCTGCCAATCATCCAGTTATTCAAGTATTTCGCTAAAATTGAGTTATTACTATTAGGTATTAGGTATTTTGGTAGTACCTGTACTAATGTCGGTTTGTAAGTCTTGTGTTGATATAGCATCATGTTAAAAAATTAATATTAAATAATCAAAATTAAACATAAATATAATTACAACACACGCAGGATTTGTTTTAACACGTATTTTTTTGTTTGTTCAGGGTATCTGAAACTTACACTAGTATAAGGACACGCGATGAGTAGAGTGAATTTTAAGTAAATACCTGAGCGCTAGACTATATAGAGGATATAAAACTATCTAAATTAAAAATAAAACTTGTATCCTTGCAGTGATTTGAACTCCTGTCTTCTGAGTCAAGCACACTAGCACTACCGTCGAGTATTATCCTCGTGCCAGCCAGATTCGAATTGATTTGTCCAGACAGGGCAGTCAGGGCTAACCTTCTTGGCGTTAGGGGGAGACCGGAAGTCAGGTGGGTAAAATGATCGTCCATAACCGAGGTTGAGCGGGGTCTATTACAGGATCTACTTCCGGTTCACGGCTTCGAGCCCCGGAAGCTTATCAAGACAAGACGTCAGCACGTGATCAACACATTAGTGAGCTTCTATACACACGCTCCCCAAGGCCACAAGGCGCGAAAGAGTTCGTCACGAAAGGCCAGAACTATCTTGCTGTTAAAAATAATTATACTCGTGAATAATTTCCGGAGTTTACATACAAATTGTCTCACCCCATGAATAAAATCTATTATAAAGTCCATTCACCTTAGGAATGGTGGTAAATGACAGCTAGAAGAGGATGTAAAAACGGTTAAAATAATAACATAGCTAGAGGCAAATTGTTTGTTGTGAACATTTGATTGCCAAAAGTAGCAACAATCATTATAAAATGGCCTTGCAGATCATATTATTTGAAGAATGTACACACGAGAGTAGATCTGGTAGTTTTTGCTGGCTGTCACTAACATACATTCCTATGGCAAATGGACTATAGATAGGTAATACAGCTCGAGCCAGGCGTCGCATCATGGTACGATATTCTGTATTCTAATTTTAAAAAAAGAACACCGCGCGGACTTTATTATTCCATTGTTTAAAAATTGAGATATTTACTCAAAACTAGTAATATATGTGAAAAGAAATAATATACACTAACAAACCCGAGATATTTACTCAAAACTAGTAATATATGTGAAAATAAATAATATACACTAACAAACCCGAGCAAAAATTGCGTTATACTTACGTAAAACTTTTTTGACTCCCGGTTTTAAATTGTATAATCTTATTTAAAAAAAAATTAAAGTCATCAATTGTATATGTGGACGGACAAAAAAATCTATATTGTCTCTACATGGGTCAACATTTCGTATTAAAACTTCTATTTCCGATTTAAAATGTTTACATTTTATTAGGGGTTGCACCTCTTATGGTTATCGCACTGTTATTAAATTCCTCATTTATAAATTTCGACTAATAAAAAAGGTAAATATTGAATATTGAAAGAGATAGATCATGGCTGTACAAATATTTCCCTTAAGAGGTTTAAGGAAAAGAACATAAACTTTTTGAGAGACTTACTTATCTACTTACTCTATGGAATTAGAGAGTTATCGCGTTAAGACTTAAGTAGTATCTCTGTACAACTAGAGCTCACAAAATTGTATTAATATTTTTGACAATATTTCCGAAACTATTGGTATTTTAGGGTTAGATATCTAATTCCAAAAACGCTTAGGGGTAACCCTATGAAAAACCTTGATACCGAGTGTTAGCCCGATCGATAAAATGGTTTAGGCTTTACTCCAAGATACAGACAGACAGACGGAAATGTAAAAACCACTTTTTCGGATTCGGGGGGTCACGAAACGCCAAAATTCATCAAAATCTCGATCTCGATTTTTTGACGATCACAATACTTTCTTTCCCTGTAAGATAGCGAGAAATTAAAAATGAATTGAGAACAGTGAAACCGTTTTAACATCTACTTAGGAATACAACCAAATATAGAAAATAATAATCTTAAAATGATAAATCTATTGAGCTATCCGGGGCTCAACTCTTTAGCCCAGTCGTTAGCGTGTTTGTTTGGTTAATCAAGGGTCGCGGGTTCAATTCTCAGTATGGCAGAAAAATTTATCATTCGTGAGATGTGGGTTTCCTCTTCCACAGTGATAAATTAACGGCTGAGGGCTGGGTGTCGTGTCTGTTGTATATTTAAGTTTTTTAAGCATCGTGCCTTACTAACTGTTAGGGATTAGTAAGGTTGATTTTATAGAAAGTGTACCCACATTTGCGTGGAGGGAGAGTGGAATATCATTTAGAAAAAATCACTACCAGCACACCCGACCTGGATTCGAACCCCGATCTACCTGTCATCGGCAGTCCAGCCTATTGCGAGAGTGACGCCTTATACCATTCAGCCACCAAAGGTGGTCGCAGAGTGTTGTTTTAAGCTCAATTAAATTTAAGGCTGCCTTCTGATAATATAATATGTGTTTTTAAGAAATGTGCATTATATACTAGAATTATGGTGAAAAAGTAGTCTATGCGTTTGTCTAGTAATATATGTTAGTAATTTTTTTCAAGTATTTTAATTTGTTTTGATATTTATGTACAACTTTTAGGTTTCATGGGTTCCGGAGCCCTTTATAATTTGATGGACTCACCTAAGGGGGGTGTATACATACGTATACAAACTTTTATTGACAAAATACATAGTTAACTTTCCTAGCGGACCCCAAACCCCTAGAAAAATGATCTCTCTACGCCCTTGACCCTTCGTTTACCTCATAAGGTTGCAAGCTTACCTTGCACGGTTGTATTATATTGTAGCTTGGAGCATGATGGAATCCGTCAAGGGTAAAGTACGCTACAGCACAATACACAGTGTACAGTATACTAGGCCTAATCGTTATTGTAAAATGTCATGAACAAAACCTATTTTTGTTTTTTGAAATGTCAGGACAATACGATGGTAAAATATTGTACCGTGGGAAAGCTCCATCCCATTCGTAACTATGGTATGGTTGTCGGCCATTTGTCGGATGAGACCTAGCTTTCCATGGGATGGTATTGCACCCTGATGTGGGAGATGCGTGCTTATCAAGCATCAGACTCTTAAGCTAGATGACGGGAGAAAAGAGGCTAGGACTCTTATTTTGAGTCAACAGTCTGTGAACATGACAGAATCCGCTGAGTGATTCAAACGCCTGCCTGACCCTTAGATCAAGAGTCCGGGTTTCAAGCCTCGTCGGCTGTACTCCATGCACCGAGACTTACTTCCCGTCCGTTACTATCATCATATTTACACTAACGAGGTTAGAGACGAAGAAGGTAGAATTTAAAATGAGATATACCCAAATAGTCGTTGAGGTAGAGTAGGAAATTATTCAGGTGATAAAAAAAACCTTAGTACACCCAGCGATAATTCGAACCTACGACCTCTTCATACTAGAAAACCGGGCGAAACAAGATATACGCCATTTGTTTACGTATTCACCGGTGCGAATAGGTCGGTAATGAACTTAGCTTTGAACGCACCTTTGGAAGAAATGCTCACATCTCTGTGAAAACCCTCTGCGAAGTTAAACTCACAAGACGTAAAACTACAGTCCAATTTTCATAAAAAGAGACTTAAAAAAGCTTTTTCTGTTAGCAATGATAACCTTTATTAGTATTATCAGTTTTATTTTATAGCTTATGGTAATATTTATTAAAAGTGAAAGTTGCATATCATATGACCTAGCATATGAATACACAAAATAAAATCTTGGAGCTTGCTTTAGTGGCTGCATGGTCTAAGGCGTCACTCTCGCAATATGTTTGACTGCCGACGACAGGGAGATTGGGAATCTAATCCCAGTCGGTTGTAATGAGGGTGGTTTTTCTTAAAAGGTTTGCCACTCTCCATCCATGTAAATAAGGTTACACTTCCTCTAAATTCAACCGTTCTACCTCTAGCTCATTAACCAGTAAGTTGAGTTTTGAACTGAGGAAGAAACTGATGAAATTCTGTATCTGGAGCATCAAGTTGTGAGAAGCAGAAAATTGGACTATCAGGAAGACAGTAAATAAATGCTTGGAGAGCTTTGAAATGTGGTGCTGGAGAAGACTTGAGAAGATCAGGTGGACAGACAGGGTGACAAATGAACTCCTAAGAAGAATGGGTGAGAAGAGAACAATTTTGGATGTGATTCTTTGGTGCAATCAAACTGGATCGGACACATACTTAGGAGGAACTGTCTTCCTCACGACCTTATAAAAGGCAAGATTGAGGGAAAGAAGAGCTTAGGAACATGGAGGATTCAAATAGTGTACGATTTGAAGGAAAGAAGAAATTTCTGGGAGCTTAAGGAGGAGGCAGAGAACAGGGCGCAAAGGGTTTAGATTCACTGAAAAAAAGGAATTGACATTTCGTAGGACAGAACACCTAATAACAATAATAATAACTCATTCACGTATTTAGAACATATACGTATTACCTGGACAGGTAATAAGATGTGGTGCTAAAAAGAAAATTCTAGTAACTTTAGAGCTATCAGATAAGATCCTTTCTATGATATTTGAACTGTACCTAAAATGGAACTGTCTATTCAGGTTTTCATATCCGGTTCTCTTGAGACGAGTCCTCGGCTCATGATTAAGTTATCCTAACTATACCAAGAAGAGTCGAGGGGTACATTCAACATGAAATGTCTAGCTTTGTGTTTGTATTTCTAGAACTGAGCGATGCAAAACAGGAGGTAAAGTAAATACTGACAAGAGTTAAGATAATAAGAAAGTAACTTGGAGTTCATGTCACAAAATTCAAAAATAACTTAAGAAACAAAAGATATCACCGTTTATATTCGTAATCTTACGATTTTAAATACAAGGTAATTTTACTTGTAGCGACGAAATTTCTAAAACTTATATATATTGTCTATATTAATGTAATAATTGTTAATTCTTTCAAAGAACAGATGAAACTTCGTTTACGATGTATACATATTTGCCTCTTTGCCAACGTGTTATCAATTTCAACAGGTTCCGATCAAGCTCGGTGCGTATAATTTATTAAAATAAAGACTAGACAACTTCTATAATTTTAAAAAAAAATGTATTCAGCGCATCCTATTATCCATTCGAGTTATGGGCATTTTAACTAAGTTAATTGTGTCAGGGCCGAATAAGATAGGGTTTAAAGTAAATATATTCTCATTTGCGTGTAAGGAAAATAGAAAGCCATATAATAGAAAAACATCCCCAGTAATCCGGCCGGTATTCGAGTCCCAAACTTCTCCTTAAGGGCTAAATATATAATGATAAATCTCTAATGGGTTATATTTTTCATACTTCCTAATGAGCTAGGAAGATTAAATTTGATGAAGTTGTAGAGAGACCACTCAACACTTGCACAAAACTACAAAACCCAAAAATTAACGAAAAATTATTAGAAATAAAAATATGTTTAGCTAAACAATTTCAATCATTAATATGTTATTTGCAATTCAAGACAAAGGCGGAACTACAGTAGAAGTTTAAACCTCAACTCCAAAGAGATATTACATAGTAAAGTAATATACAGTCGATTGTCTTTAAAGTTTTGTTGGTTCGTAGGGTCTATTTATATTAGAGAATAAAAAAGTTTCAATTTTGGCAAATATATTTATTTACGTTTAAAGAAAAGTAAAATTTATGATTTTTAAAAAATCTTTACTATCATAAATACAATTTGATGTTTTGTTTGAATACAGGTTACAACCAAAGAAATTGAAACGTCATTGGATGCTGGTTTGAGGGCAAGCTAATACACATTAACACAAAATTTGTTTATATGAGCAAGGACGCGGTTGTGCGTGATTTGGTTTAACTCTGGGAAAAATGAGAGGAAAACCTTCCTAATTTCGATCGTACCTATCACTCGCTCTATAAATTACAATAGGACCTTAACCACCCGGACTAATTAGGACCTATATAATTCCATGTAATCGAAAATCTGGATAATTGTTTTTATAGAAAAAAAAAAGAGAATTGCACACTAAAAGACTTTATTGAAAACGTAATAAAAAGCATATAGCGTATATAAAATTATGTACTTAAATAATTATGTATTTATTATGCAACACAACATAAAAATAAATCTTTGAACTTCTTAAAAGCCATATAAAAAACTATGAAAAGGTAAGAAAAATTTAAGTTAATAGAAATTATTTTGTGCGAATTTAAAGAGAACCCCTCGTGCGATAAGAGTCCAGATAACCGGTTGGCTTGTAACAAGTCAATTTATGGATATATATTACTAAGTCACCAGGTCAAACCTTGGCTAGGGTTGATTGGTATTTATCCGCCCAAACCCGTTTTCAGCCATAACCACCTTTTTCAAGGGTGTATAGCTCAATGGAAGTACGTGTTAAGGTAGGTAAAGGATTAAATCATGGACACTAACACTGAAAAGTACTAACAAAAAACATAGTATATAAAGAGAGATGTGATTCATTTAATAAAAAATAAAATGATTTTAGTTCACTCTTACTTAATATAACTTAACTGAAAGAAATATAATTTTTTTTGCTAGCAAACATAACATAACAGAACCTAAACTTTCATGTGTCTACAAAGGTTAAGTTTTGTTAGGTTGAGTGATATTGTTACAATCAACCTGTTGTAGAAACGCTTTAATAACTAGTAGACTATTAAAGATGAGCCTCACATTTAATAAGCGTGTGGGTTTTATAATTTAATATAAGTTTCGTAATCCCTGATTTGATTCAATTTTTAAATAAAATGTATATTTCAATATAAACCTTTTATATTTATATCACTACACCGCTTTTATAAACTTCCAGTGGTTACCAAACTTTAGATCGGGAAAAGTTTCTGAAATGTTAGTTTTTCATATAATTATTTGAAAACATTAAATCATGAATAAATTGGAAAGTGAAAAAACGGCAGTAAAAAATACGCCCCTCTCTTTCATGTTCATTAAATAAAGCTAGTCGGGTCTCCAAAGTTTTTCGTTCTAAAAACTGGGTCTCAGTTCTAAAAAAATTCGGGAAGCAATGAGCTTGGTCACTTATGATTATGTAGATACATTTTTGGAGCTACCTTATCAACATTATAAATACAAATTGTGGACACGCTTATTCCCATCAATATAGGCTTCAGCAACAACACACCTAGGTATCACATCTCACTGACATAAAACTTGAATAGAGATTTTGGAAAAGGTTTAGATGAGGATGAAAGTATTGGGAAAAGTTTCACAATTTTTTTACTTTGGAACTATTAACGGTTCGTTTTTTTATACCATGTCTTAATACACAGAGAGGCTTTCCGCATTTAATTATAATAATCAAGTTAGAGATAAGGAAAGTATAATTTAGGGGAGATTTACATGTTTTTGAGTCGAGGGAGTGTGGGAAACTAGCCAGAAAAAAACCAGTCTCAATACATCCAGTCGGGATTTAAACCCCTAACTACGCTTGATTTGCAAAGAAGAATAAATGAGATTGACGTTTAGATCGCGTACCCACCAATACAGGTTGTTAACTGCAGATAAAACAGAAGCAAAATATATGTTACAAATAAAATGTACTCTGAAAGTGATAGACATAGAGATAGTCTTAGATGGATATTTACTGAGGGAAAATGTGAGATCAAATCGGTATAACTCGCGCCGATTTTATGGGTGTCAGAAGAATTTTGACGATCCCACTTTCCTTCACAAAAAAAACATGCATCTTTACCTATCGAATCAAAACCATCTTGGTTTCTATAGAATG
Source organism: Timema genevievae (assembly GCA_902155825.1). NCBI lineage: Eukaryota > Metazoa > Arthropoda > Insecta > Phasmatodea > Timematidae > Timema > Timema genevievae. The sequence goes on along the minus strand of CABFWO010000517.1, from coordinate 228,662 downwards.
GAGCAGATGAATCTACAGAGATTGCCCTGAAGACGAACTGACTTTTCTAGAAAGAAGATTGGGACGTCAGCCAGTACGGAAGTTTGCTCCCGTTTGAACAACCACGAGGGTACAGAAGTATTGTCGAGTTGGGGGAAGAGCTGAGGAAAGTGGTTATAATTCTTTAGCCCATTTTCTAAAGAATCTGATCTTAGACTTATAATAGAAGGATCTAGCCTTTCATTGATAGTGTCCCATATTAATATAAATAGTATCCGTCCATCTGTCTCAAAGTTCAATAAACGACACCATGATTGACAAATATGGAAGGCTTCTATATTCAATGTGAATTAAGGGGTGCATTTGTGAACAAGTTTTTTGTTATTTAATAAAATGTTACAGACACGTGGGAATTGAAAAACTAGATGATAAATCGGCAAAGTTTATTTTTCTTCGCATTTTATTACCCGCCCATGTTATAAGATATGCATACATTTAAACTAATGGGTTAGGAATAAGGAAGATGAAATTGAGAGGAAATGTACCCGCGTTTGCGTAGAGGATGAACAAGAAACCATTTGGTAGACCCACAGGTCCGCCAATATTTTCTTAATACCTAGCTCTCAGTGTTTTCCGGGTTTTCCAGAAGGAAATCCCATTTTTCAGGCAAATTAGATTGAAAAAAAGACTAATAAAATTTCAATTTTCATCAGACTGACTTGTGTGAAGTCATGTAATTTAATTTAAAACTGAATGACTTAAGATTGATGGGGAAATACATCTTATCTCGCTTCACAACCCTTCTTTAAGGGGAAACAAGACATGTTTGAATAAGTGTGCTTAATTCTTCAATTCACTTTTTCGGTCGTACAAAGGCCTAACATTTTAATATTGCAGTTAAATGTCCCAAATTGACAAATATTCCAGTATTGTTACTAGATTTTGTAAAATTCACCCCGTTTTTTTTCAAATTTTTCAAAAGACACCAAAAAAAATCCTTGAGTTTTCCCGTCTCTTCCGGTTTTTGAGTTGCGTGTCAAACCTGAGCCAGCTGGAATTCTAGCCCCGATCTCCCCGTCAATGGTGAGCTGGATAAAATGGATTTGATCATCTAGTTCGCAGCCTGTTTTATTCTCGGAACTAAACAAAGTCATGATTATCTAAAATCGCGCCACAGTTATAGCAACATCAGGAGATAAATTATTCTTTCTCTTTTTGCAGTTGCACAAAATACGACGTGGTTTCAACAAGAACGGTTTTATTTGATATTTTACGTTAAAATTACATATGAGTCTTTTACATCTTACTATTCCATTGAGGAATGATTATAAATTGCTATTTCATCAATGTTACCAAAAATAGGTCCCACAATGCTGGTTAACTAGACCTAATGCGTCAAACTATCAATAGACTAGATTGACGGTGACCGGGGGGGTTGATTAGAGGGGGGCCTTGTCTAGGTTTGAATCTCAGCCAGGTGCATTAGAGGTGGTTTTCAATACGCGGCTCATTATTGCGATTTTCCCTATCTCTCTGCAAACTAATACGGATGCGCTTACTCTAAAACTAACCTCCTCATCCCAAGTACCATAGAAATAATCATGGCTGTTAAAAGTACAAATGGAAATAAAACATAATTATGTTAACCATAGCTCAGAGGTACTTGAGTTACTTTGGTTCTGTGAAATCATTAAGAGCCTAACTTGTGTCTGATTAACCGGTTTATTGTATACACGATTACACTCGAACCGGTGACCTGGTGGTCTAGGGGTAAGGTATCGGACTTCTGTGCTGAGGGTCCAGGGTTCAATCCTCGGTCCCGGCACAGAATCATCTGATTGCCAAACCCTTCTTTCACCTCTGACAAGACGTATATTAATCACAACTTGTGAATGTGTGGAATTCCAGGTCTCCACCGTGGTTAGGATCCCACGTTAAACTGTAGGTCCTCAATTTCATCTCACAATCATCCTACCATTAGCGTAAGTGCGTATAACCCAAATGGGTAGTAATACTCGGTGGTGATGATGATGATGATAATAATAATAATAATAATAATAATAATAATAATAATAATAATACACTCGAACCAGATCCTCACCATTACCTATTCAATTGACAACAAAATGATATCCGTTAATTAATTTTTATATTTCAACATTATTTAATTTAAATTTTGTTGTTTTCTTTGAAAAATGGAGTAACGTTTACACTGGCTTCTGCGTTTTCTAAAATATAATACATAAAACTGCATCACGACGCGACGTTTGGTCCAACCCGTCTTATCTGCCTAAGTTAGGTGCTAATCGTGGGGTGAGGAAATCTCTTAGGCAAACGAAGCTAAGAGGATGTTGAAAAGAATATCGCCAATAGCCATACTTACAAGGCCTATGAACCATATAGACATACTATTTCTACGTCTATGCATACTCAAGCTTGTGGAGAGGTCATATTATCTGAAGGCGAGACACGTCCCCTTAGGCCGTAGAAATTCGGCCAGAGTGGAAAAAAACTAAAGTGCGTCCGGCTCTTGGAAAAGTACAACCAGCGAGGTCATTGACAAATTTAGAAGACACGTTTAAAACATAATGTGATTTCCTAAAGTAAGGGCTTGCTAATGAACCGTTTATGTAAATTGTATTATCTCACTTGCATGCAAAAAAACTACTACCCATTCAAAAATACTTTATAGAGAATAATTAATTATTCACAGCATACAAGTACTATCTATCTGGAGATTCGGGTTTAATCTGCTTCTAATATCATCTCAGTCATATATATTTCTAGTTATTTCTTCGAGTAATTTAAACAACGAAAAAAATACTCGAAAACTATATTTGATCGCAAAACTAGAGAAAATATATTTACATAATTAATTTGAATAAAACATATGCAGTTACAATATTACAATTATTTCCACTCCTAAAGAGAAGTTTGTTAAATTTAATTGCTTTTTTTTTCTTAGTACCTATCCCTTTTGGGTTATACGCATATTCACATTAATGCTATTAGGAACTAGGAGAATTGGATTTAGAGGAAATATTCCAGCCTTTGCGTGGAGGAAGGGTGAGAATGTATTTTTTAGGGAAACTGCCTCATTATACCAGAGCGGTATTCCAACCCCAGTCTCCCAGTTATCAGCAATCTAGTCTATTGTGAAAGTGACGCCTTGGAGCCCACAACAACCGAGGCTGGTCTTAAATTAAATATATTTTGCTAATGTGTCAAACATGAGAAAGGTAGCCGCATTTTAGTAAAGTGAGAGTGGGAAATCATTTAGGAGGGAAAAAAACCTTCAATATATCCATCCAACTGGGATTCGAGCCCCAATCTTCTTGACAACGGCAAGCCAGAATGAATGGGCTTGACATTGAGACCGGGTAAAATTGTTTGTCAAACATATAGCTCAGGGGTGAACTATTTCCCCCACGTGGTATATCGAGCCCGCTGGCCATTTAATCACCCTTGTATTTCCCCTCGAGCAAAAGATTACCGTTTGCAAATATATCAGGTCATTTATTCCTTTCAACAGTATATAAGTCTTTCAGATCCAGACAAAAGAATCAGAATGTTGCAGCTGGTGATGTCATGCGAATGTTCTAGATTAGAAGGGACAGAGTCTCCATTTGCTCATAGATGGGAAATATACATTAGATGAGGCGGTGCGTGATTATTTGATGTTTTGCGACGCAAATATAGTGTTGGAACCAGTTCAATTGGCTTATAGTCGTGTGTGCACCAAGGCTATCCGCACATTAACACGGATAGGGTAGGGATGAGGAAGGAAGAATTTGGATGAAATGTACCCTAATATGCGTAGATTAAGTGTGGGGGAACTACTAAGTAAAACTCACTCTTAGTTTCACCCAGTCAGGATTACAACCCCAATATCCTCGTCACCAGAAATACAGTCCAATGGGAGATTAGACCATGCTACCACCAATGCGGATTAGATTTTAGTACCTTTATTCACTCATTTTTAACATATATATATATGTATATATATACATATACAGATCTCTGAACATTAAATTCTATTTGGTTAATAAACTGTTCCAGTGGCGTGTTGTGGCAAGTTTCAAGGGCAGGCCGGGTTATAGAACCCCACTACAATAGGATTCTGGTAGGGAAAAAGGCCTTCCAGATGGTTATTTGTAAAGAGTTTTCTACTTTCGTTCCACGCAAATGTGGATACACTTCCTCTTAATTCAACCTTCCTCATCCCTAACACGTTAACGTAAGTAGTGTATATGCGTATAGCCCTAACGGATTCTAAGAAGAAGTGAAAAAGAAAATTATGTTATTTTATGGATATTAATAGTCTACTATCTACCAAAAGTTACAGCTGAAGATCACATGACCACACGTATGAACACGTGAAAGTAGTTCTAGTAGCTCTCTATTGCTGTCAGATAAGAGTCTTTCTAATTAAATAGGACTATATAGCTCCCCCTTTTATCTGATAAGACAGCTGAGGGTGATTTTACAACTAGCTGTATTTCGTCCTTCGTTTTACGAGAAGCAAGCTGAGGCATTTTATTTATTTGTTTGTCTACCTGATCCCAGCTCAATCAGATTAACTCATCGAAATACTTGTGGTAAAATGTATAAATTACAAGAAGTAAAAAATTGTACATCTAAATCATAAATCTTTATTCAAATGATTAGCAAAAAACAAGTATGCAATATTATAAAAACACTCACTCAATATGTATTTTTAACAAAATCGTTAATGTTATTTACAAAAGTTAAAGTTTTCATAAATCAATCCTGCCAACTACCTTTAATGCTAAGACTAGAATCAAAATTTCAATTTTTCCTCGAGTTAGGATCATACATCATCTATGAATACAGTTTTGAATGAAATCCATCAAATTGTTTCAGCTGTAGCCTCATGTACTGTACATGAACACAGACAAACAGGAGGACAGAAATAATATATTGTAAGACCCTCTTTTTACTTTCTCGCTATCTTACAGGTAAAGGAAGTATTGGGATCGTCAAAAAAATCTAGCCCTAGATGTTGATGGATGTCGACGTTTCATGACCCCCGAACCCTAAAAAGTGGTTTTTACAACGCCATATGTCTGTGTGTCTGTCTAACCCTAAAATTAAGAGTAGTTTACTAAAGGGTGAAACAAGAAAAATCCCATTTTCTCAAAATTAGCTATAATGATTGATTAAGATTATAAACAAATTGATTTTTTTCATTTTCCCATGAAAATGACTTTTAGGGTACTTTACAGAAGCAAAAATTTCTATATCTCCGCAACTATTTGAGATATTAGATAACTTATTATTGTAGAATTTTAGGACTATTAAAAAAACTTTTATTTGAAAACCAATAGTTTCTGAGATAATGGCAAATATATTAATACAATTTTGTGAGCTTTAGTTGTGAAGAGAAACTACTTAGTTTAAACGCAATAATTCTCTAATGACATAGCCTTTCAAGAAGTTGATGTTGTTTTTCCTTGAACCTCTTAGGGGAAATGTTTGTACAGCACAGGGGCAAATCCAGGATTTTCGTGAGGGGGGAAGGGACTTGGGTGTTCCCATCTGGATCGGGTCGGGGAGAGGGGGGGAGGGGGAGCACTTCAAGAAATGTTGACATTAAAATACTTCAAAATTTGAGAGTAATTCTGTAAGTATTTTTTCGGTGTGGCGCTAAACTTGAGAATAATCCTTTAATGAATGGCATGACTCGAAATTTGCTATTATTATTGAACTTTATTAAAAGAAAATAATAAAACATCAACAAATAATGATATTTAAGAGGGAAATAAGTTTAAACATCATAACAATTATTATATACATAGTTTTATTTTAGCTATTCAATCAATTAGACAAAATAGATGGAATTATTCAGATTATGAACAATCTAACTTTAAATGCACTCTATAGAATAACTAGTTATTTCTCATTCTAAATCGAAATTTTACCACTAATCCATACTGACACGTTATGTGTGTGGTACTATTCAAAGATTTCATTCAAAGCACGTTATTTAAAAATAAATTATTTTAAATATCTTTATTTATTATTAATCATTGAAATAGTAGTAATAAAAATGATAAAATAAATTTAAAACTAATCAATGTTTGTGCGACAAGGTGAGAGGCGCGCAATTTAAATTTGGATAGTTTCATTAGTGCCGTTTTTCACCACGTTAATACTTACTGTAATGTTATTGTCTTAAGTATTTATAATAGTTACTGTATATTAATCATTTAATAATATTACCAATAGCATTTAAAAAAATGAAAGCTGGTTGTTGAGATAGCACTACGTGACAATAAAACTAGTAGTGACTTTAACATTGATTTAATTGATTTAATTTCTTGAAGGGGGCGCGCGCACCTCAGCCCCCATTCCTGAACCCATCCATGGTACTTCAATGATCAATCTCTCTTACTTTATACTCAATAGTAAATAATTACTTATTTTATTGGTATAAATTTATAAAAGAGAAACTCAATAGGAATGCGATAACCATAATATGTTTATCCCCTAATAAAATGCCGAGAATTTTAACCGGAAGTCAACATTTTAATACGAAGTGTTGACCCTTGGGGACCTAATATCGATATTTTTTATTGGTTCAAATATACAAATGAAGACGTTAATTCTTTAAAAATAAAATGATAAAATGTAATGCCACGAGTAAAAAAGGTTTTACTCATGTATAGCGCAAATTTTTCTCAGGTTCGCTGGTGTTTATTATGTTACGAATTTTGAGTAAATATCTCAATTTTTAAACAATAGAGCGAGAAAGTCCGTGCGGAGTTCCGTACCATTTACTTTTTGAGTTCTGAGTCATTTCATGATAAAACATTATTTTAAGGTCAAAAATGTTCATGATTACAACACTTTCTCTGTAAGATAAAGTAAATATATTATTGGCTGTTTTATTCTCCATTTAAGGGTTTTTATTTTTCACCGTGTCTTACTAACCACTCGGTAATTACTTTGGTGAGTTAGGGATAAGGAAGTTTGAATGTAAAAGATGTGTACTCAAATTTGAGTGAAAGGAGAGGGAAAGCATATTGAAAAAAACTACCCTTAGTACACCCTAATAGGATTCGAACCCCCTGATCTACCCATCATCAGAAGTTCAGTCTACTGTGAGTGTGACACGTTTAGAAAATGTATATGATAATTTAAATTTTGAACTAATTAGGGTTTGGTGGCCGCATGGTCTAAGGCTTAACTCACGTGTTGGACTAGCGTGCTAATGATAGAGTGATCGGGGCTAGGATCTTGATCGGGTGTACTGAGGGTAGTTTTTCTAAATGGTTTTCCACTATCTCACCATAAAAATGAGGGTATACTTCATCTAAATTCAACCTTCCTCATCCCTAACTCATTAGCGTTGTGTAGTGTAGTGTAGTGCATATTTGTATAGCCAGAACAGGTGCTAAAAAATAAAAATTAAGTACCAGCTATTGTCGGGCGGGATGTAGACCCCTACGTTTCATCGATTTTCCTGCAGGTCCCCGTGGGTTATCAACCCTATAGCAGGGCAACAGCGGCCCAACATTGGGCAACCAGTCCCCTTGTTACGAGACAACTCCAGCGAAACACAAGAAGAAAGTAAAATTGAACCAATCTGGTGAAGGTTCAGAGAAAATCTACTTGTTTGGAGTGCAGTGAAAACATTTGTCTTTTCAGTCGGATCCTTTAACGATGAGATCTGTTTCATAAATAGAAAACATATTTTTTTTTAGCACCGCGTCTTTATTACCACCTGTTCAGGTTGTAGGCATATATACTAACTACGCTAATGAGTTTGGGATGAGGAAGGTTGAATTTAAGAAGAAGTGCACACACATTTACGTGGAGGGAGAGGGGAAAACCATGTTGTAAAACCACCTTCAGTACACCTGACTGGGATTCTAACCCCGATCTCCCTGTCATCGACAGTCTAGTCCAATACGAGAGTGAAGCCTTAGACCATGAGGCCACCGAAGCAGGTTATAGCTAAATTTATTGTTTGTGGATAAGATACACGATTTACGTATTAAAGTCATAATTAGCTTCAGAATATTAGCTAACCGAACTTTTTTTATATCCAAAAGCCTACTTTTCAACACCTATTCAATGGATATGGTTGGCGTAGTTGATCAGTTTGGCCCATAAACACTAACAAGGTCCAATGTCGTTACACAGGGTTGCAACTATTTTTTTTTAATACAAAATTCCCTGTGTTTGACAGGTCTTCCAGATGGAATTATCATTTTTCCAGACAATTTATTTAGTAGCATAGAAGAATAAAATGTCATTTGTCATAATATTAGCTCGTTGGAAGTTATGTAATTAATTTTGAGGACAGTATGTTTCTAACATTAATGGACACATTTATTCAGTTAATACACACCATCTGATGTCTGTGGAAGGGGTGTAAGAGCAGGCAGAGAGAGGGGGGGAAGGGAAGACATATTAGGCCAATGTGTTCGAATCAAAGTGATTAGTTCTATAGTTCGCTCTTTATATCAATCAAAGGCCTACTTTTTTTTTGTGTGAAATTCCTTGTGTTTTCCCAGGTATTTACAGACATTAAGATCTCTCCGTTAGTTCCCCCATTCCACCAGATGTGTGGCAGCCCTGTTACACCACACTCATATTTAGCGACGATTTATTGTTTTATTTCCACACTTAATAGGCTTACGGGACTTGGTTTCTGTAGGCTCAACACTTTAAGAGAGAATTGTAGATAAATCTGTTCAAAATTTAAGATTAAAGCATAACTGCCTACCGTTGATTACCAAAATTAGTAAAAATATTAGAAATAATATTGTTAAAACATCTTTGTAACAGTAGGCTATTTAAGTTCAGTATAATTTTCAAAATGGGTTTTATAATGTCCCCCTGTATGTTTGTATTCGGGCTACAGCCAAAATGGTTTGATGGATTTCACTGAAACGGGATTTTTATATGATATATGGTCATAGCTGGAGGTAAATTTGTGATTTTGACTATAGATCTAAATTAAGATTAGCTTACTGAAGACTGATTTTTTTTTAAATTTGAAATATTTTGAAAATTGAACTAACGATTTTATTAAAAATGGATATAATGGGATGTTTAACACACTAAATGACAAATTACACCTTTTTTTGGAGAAATATTAATTGAAGGGTAGTTTACTAGAGATTTATTTTGAAAATTATAAATATTATGAAAATGGCTATAAAGATTTTGTTCAAAATGGATATCTAAAGATAGTCTTAAGTGTTAAATACAATTTTTGATCTTTTTCCAAAAAAATTATTAGAGGGTAGATTACCAATAACTAATTTTTGAAAATTTGAAATTTAAAAAAAAAAGTTTTAGCTTTGTTCAAAGTTGTTTTATGGAAAGTGTTTTACATGACAAATCATAGTTTGTATGTTTGTTTAACTATGAAATTCTTTGACGGTAGTTAAGTAATAAAAGATTTTAGAAAATTTGAATTTAAAAAAGGGTTGCTTTAACAAAATAAAATTCTTCTAAATTTATATGTGAAGGGTGTTTATTATGGTTATCAAAATATTAAGTTTGTTTTCCTGAGGAAAACTTGTTAAGGTGTGTTTTAGTGATAATCAATTTTAGAAAATATTTTTACAAACTGCAATAGAATAAATGAGAAAGTGTTCACGATTGTGTTTTAACATTTATTTTCTCTCTCTTTCTTATCACCTTCAAAGATCAAACAATTGTCAACAAATATTTATCTACAACACATAAAGAGATTGAAAATAATATTAGTGATTAATAGAAAAGTTTTATATTAAATAAAAAACTCTTTCTTCATATCCAGAAAACAATAAGAGTAATTTTACAATGCACAATTATTTACTAAGTCAAATTTATTCATTGATGCTTGAAAATAAAAGAAGAAAAGAACAAAAAAGTAAAACTTTTCAATGTTAAGGGAATAAGATTTCACCAGGGAACAGAAAGGAATTTGCATACCCATTGATGGACTGAAAACAGAGGTGAACAATAAAAATAAATAAAGTAGCTACTTGAGTAGAAAGTTAGTTGGTAAAATAACGTCGAGATCGAAAGTGAAAAATGTGGTTAGGTTATAAACGTGAATTATTTTGTTACGATGAAACTTAAGCACTGCAGTAAACTTACCACCCTTTTCCTGTCATGATATAATTTTGTGTCATGCAAACGATGAAAGAAACTATGGCATGACATGAAACGCTGATTTGATTATGAGTCACATAAATCTGTACATGCATCCATTAAGGTGGTATGAGGAAAAGGTGTCAGGCAAAAAAAGGTTTATCTTGGAGTACATAGTTAAAGACCCGCTTCGATGGCCACGTGTTCTAAGGAGTCCAGCTCGTTACAAAATATATTTCCAAATGACGGGGAGATAAGAGTTCGTTCGAATCCCGGTTGGCTGTACAACGAATGTTTTGTCACTCTTTGTACCAACGAAAGTGCGGGTACACTTCCTCTCAATTAAACCCCCTCCTCATCCCAAACCCACTAGCGTAATTAGTACAAATGCGTGTAACCCGAATGAGAGTAAAACTTAGTTAAAAAAAATATATATATATATTCATTGCGTTTTACTACCACGTATAATTAATTACACTAGTCAGGCAGGGATGAGGAATGTAAAGTTTAAATGAAATGTACCCACATTTACGTAGGAGGAGAGTGGGAAACTATTTAGGGTAAACTAACCTCATTACATCTCAGCTGGGATTCGAACCCTAACCTCCCCGTCACTGACAATCCAAGACTTATTTTTCCATCGCGTTTTAATACCCATTCAGCCTACCTACATTTAATCACAATGGAGCATGGATCACTACGGTAAAATAACAAGTAAATGTACCCAAATTTGCGTGGGAGAATAGCGGGAAACCATTTAAGGAAAACCAACCTCAGTATCCCTGTCCGGGATTCGAACCCCTACCTCCCGGTCAGCAACAAACCAGACTAGACGAGTTTTACATTTAGTTTACGGGCCCATCATTATGGGTAAATATCCTATTACTAAACGAATAAGTTATTTTTGGATCGAGTGCAAAATTATGTTCCATGTAACTCATCACATTTTGACTGGAAAATATTGCTCTGACAGTAACATTGGTTTTAATCTAATTAGTTGAGTGTATTGTGGAGCGGCAACATAATACGAGCTAACAGGTTTATCGAGGACGATATATGTTCAATGAAAAATACACACCGGTGAAGCAAGACAGGCTCATATCAAGATATTTAATTTGAAAGGGGATGAAGGATTTTAAAAGGAGGGAAGAAGGGGTTCTTTCCTGTGATGACTTATGGATGCCTCAATAGGATATAGTGAGGAAATTTCGGTAGACATTAAATCCCTCCCGAAATAAATAAAAGTTATTTTTAAACATAATCGAGATGGTCGTTGTTTAAATTTATACAAGATTTCAATAAACCATTGACCTAGGAATTAAAGAGAATTACAGAAATAGATTAATAATGGTGCTCTAAAGGGATGAGACAGGGTTAAATAATTATCCATCCTCCCCCTTAGTATAATCCTGTGGTAAGTAAACTTTATTCAATGATTTTAAAACCTAAAAAAAATACTTCTTCTAAATAGCTAAAGTTCATATTTACTAGTAAAGTGCTCGCCTCAAGACTCAATATTCGTGGGTTCAAACCCAGCTGGGTCGACAGTTTTTTCTTGAACTGTAAAAAATCAGTAGCACAACTTTCTTCGGATGGGAAGTAAAGTCGTCACCCTCATGTCAATTGTGGCATGTAAAGGAACCCTGGAAGTTATGTGAAAATTTAACTCCCAGCAAAATGGCTAGTTCCTTTAGCCTCTTTAGCTCTCGCTCACAGAAATTTTGGTGTGCTGGTGTAATCAGTCGGTTCAAAAAGTGCACGTTCAATACCTCCAATAAATAAATAAACAAAATCTTATTCTGGTACTAAAGCGTCGTATTAAAAAAAAAGTACAAACGTATTTTAGACGTCTCCAGGGAATGAATTAAAATACAAATATTATTGTAATGTGCATAAACCTGTTTGCATCTAAAGACAAATACATATTCAATATACAAGGACAGGAACCAGTTTTCTTCTCGGTTCCTGAACGATGTTGGTGAAGCTTCAAGTACTTATTGAAGATACAAGAGAAAGACAGACTTACCAACCCTACCAGAGCTAAAGAGAGAAATAAAATCATGTTACGAGACTATTTTCAAGGCAATTTAATCTGTTTTCACACCCGGCGCAAGTTGAAAGGAAAAATGTGACGCGATTTTGAAAATGAAAAACAGGGGAGAAGAAAAGGGTGGCGGGTGAATAGGTTTATTATATTCCTCGTCAACCCAATTTTGAGGCCGGCTATATAACAAAAATTGAAACTGGTTTCAAATTCAGCTGCAGGCATGAATTTAAAAGAGTACTATGCCATGGACTGAAATAAATCATTTTGACTTTAGGCGCTTAGCCCGGCGAAAGAGCGAAAACGGAAACATCGAATGTATAAAGTGAAGCACCGGTAAAGCGCTTGAAAAATTAAGTTTATGTAAATATTATTACTTATATTTTTGTCACTCTAAGTTGCAGTAAACATTTTTGAAATATCGTAATACCTGCATTTGTGGGGAGGCAATCTAAATGTCAGGTTTATCTAGTCTGGTTTAGTGGTCGGGGATCAATTCACGGTTGGGTGTAGTGAAGGTGTTTTTCCTAAATTGTTAACCAATCTCCCTCCACGCAAATACGGGTACATTTAATCTGTATTCCATATTCCTAATTCCCACCCCCATTACTTACTTACTCTATGGCACTTGTTACTCGGAAATTCATTGCCGCACTTACCAAAATACACTACCTATCCCTATCTTGAGCTAGTTCTATCCAGTCCACCTCACTACATCCTATCTCTTTCAGGTCCACTCTAATGTTATCCTCCAATCTGTGTTTAGGTCTTCCCAATGGTCTCTTCCCATTGGGTTTGCGGGTCAGTACCCTGAACACGGTTTTAGATTCTCCCTTTCACGTTGCATGGCCTGCCCATTGTAATCTGCGAGTTTTTACTATCCTAATAATGTCTTGTGATAAGTACAGGGTATGTAGCTCATAATTATGTAACTTCTCCCATCTCTCCATCATCTTCTATTTTTCAAGCAAATATCTTCCTAAGCACTTTGTTTTAGAACAACCTAAATTACTTTTTGTAATGTAAATTAAGAGACCATGTTTCATAACCATAGAGAATCGGTGTTTTGAGTATTCTGAGTTTTACCTTCCTTGAAAGCAGGTGAGATGACAATAACTTACTGACCTAGTAATAGCTTGCATTTTCCGACTGTGTTATCTTCCTAATTTACAATATAATATCGTTATTGTTAGTTAAAATTGTTTATAAATATTTAAAACTCATTAACCCTGCTAAATGATAGGTATTTCGAAATAATCTCTAAATTATAATTCCCGATCTGTGTTCACTGTCTGATAATTTACTTAGTCTTTTCAGCGTTTACTTCTGAACTACTTTCCTTAATAGCCTCTAATAACATTTCTGCATTTCTTGCAACAGCTTCCTTACTATTAACTGACAAAGTTATTTCATCTGCTTATCCTAGTAGCTGCATTGTACCGTTTGGTGTGAAGTCTTCTCTACTCTCTTGTATTGGAAAAAGAAGGTTAATGTTACCAACGTGTAAAGTATTTTTTTACAGTGTAGGACTCACATTTAATTTATTCACCATTGGCGGGGAAGGCCGGGGTTCCAATCATGGCAGGATGAAGTACATAAGAAGCTTCCCATTCTTTCTTCACGCTAATGCGAGTGCATTTATTACAAGTAGCCTTTCTCATACTTATTCATTTAGATTAAGTCTTTAATAAATCTTGTTTTGATAATATATATAAAAACAAACATACCATAGTAACATTTTGAAACAGATTTAGGGTAGAGGTTCGATGATTAGGTGGTTATAGTGGTCGAACACAAGTCCTGGTTCGATTACAGGAGGTGGAGAGGTTATTAGCTTAATAAATATCGATTATTGCATCAAATTAATAAATATCTCTCTATACATCTCTATACATGCAGTGTTTGATACGCTGCCCTGGGTTAGTGATAAATAAGCACAAAAATACTTAAGTTTAGTAAAACGCTTTTTTTATCAATACCGTGATAATACACTGTTTATAATTTGCTTTGGATAAAAAAATAATTACTTAACTTCTTTAAATTTATTTTATGTCAATTAAATTTAACAGTTATATAACTACTAGACTAAATATGACACCTTTAAACATAATCATTTGAATACAACTGGTAAACAGTATTTTGACACCAATTAGTGATTAAATGGCATTCATAGCGTAACCATATGGATATGAAGATGAGTAAATGAACATTTATCATCTAAAATAACGCCAACATTATTTTATTTGCCAATCTAGAACATCTTAAATTGTCGGCCACTGGTATGAAGTAAATAAATAATTAGAATATACAAAACTTTTTAACTGTTTTGTCTTCCTTGCTTGCATTCAATTCACGTATCTAATATTAATTTAGTCCTTGATATTCTATATAAGCCTTAATCTGAATTATCTATGGCCAATTTACAAGTGTTTTTGATTCAGAAGTTAAAAGACTTTAAATATGTCAACATAAAATAGTATAGTTTGCTTTGTTTTTTCCTCGGAACCTTTAACAATATGCACTTAAAAGATAATTTGAAAAAAATAAAAGAAGTGTTTCGTATGTTTCAAGCTACGTAACGCGTTGCAGATGTTTATAATCCCACATTATTAAAGAAGTTGTTTGTTATTTTTAAATATAAGTTTTAACCAAATGTAGTTGAAAATTATCAGCAAGTTTATGATCAGTTGAAGAGTTTAAATTTTTTATTTGAAGTTTTAAAAAAAATTAGCCATGCTTTACGCGAAAATTTGTGCTTCTGAGATTAAAACAAAAGGTTAGGAGCTTTCCTCTATCAAATAAAGTAAGGTTTTGATAGGGTCACAACATTTTTTTTAAAGTCAATACGGGATTGTTTTATAGGGTTTTTTGCACGCAATCACACTTTTTTCCACACTTTAAATCTAAAATTCAAGCTTTTTATATACTAAGAACTTTCGCCTGCATTTTGGTGAAAACATTATTAAAAATATCAAATCACTTCATACTAATCCGGGTTTCTATATGTCTGCAGTGCTTCTCATTGCTCTCCCATGTAGTACCCATAATGCAAGATCCTGTCGGAGCATACATGGACACTTGTCACAGCGAAGTCTATCTTAAAACTATTTCGGTTGCTAATAATTTTTTCCCTAAAGCTATGTTCTTTATTAGGAATAAAATGTTTCTATTTTCTCTACTCGAAAAATATTTGTAATTTCCGCCTTGTCGTCAGTTGTCCCATTAACGTCTCCTTCCCTACTCAACCCCCCCCCTCTCCCCCACTCCCTCCTCCAAATATTAAATGTGGGCGACAGGAAGTCTAAGCTCTTAAAAGTTTTTCTACCCACGACCATAAGATTGCTAGATTCCCCCAAAAAGGAAGAAGAAGATTTTTTTTATTATATTTTATAAGGAAATAACTTAGACTACCACATACTACGCGAGTTAAGGTTTACGTATTTATAGTTGTTGTTTTTTATCAAATAAAGATGTCATGGACGTAAAGGATGGAGGTATATGTTGTTAAAAAGCTATTTTTGATTCAAAATAAACGAATAAAAACCCTCCTCAGTGTTATTTAGTATCCTCGTAGCCAGCCCTTTCGTAGTTTGATCTCAGCCACTCCTGTGTTGATAAATACCATTAATATGTTGACATAGCACGGTGAACAGTTTATGATCTTTGATGAACTCTGATATTCCTTTTTTTTTCAATGGGTTTCAATAACACTGGATATTATTTCATTTATGCTTTTTGGTGAATTGCGGTGGTCTTTTTACTTTATCTCGACCCCTCGATCACCAAGAGAAATCGATCAAACTCGAGTGTTTGATATATGTTGACGTTTTATGAACCCATGAAACCGAAAAAAGTGTTTTTTTGCGATGTCGTATGTCGGTCTTTATGTATCTCTGACTAAAGCTGAGATCATTTTACTGATCAGGCTAAAACATGGTATTTAGAATTTTAATAAGGTTACCCCGAAGAGTTTTTGGAATTAGATATCTAGACTTAAAATTAAGGGTAATTTACTGAAGGGCAAAAAGAGAAAAAAATCAATATTCTCAAAATCCGCTTAAACGATTTTGATATAATTTTGTAAATATACACTGTATAACATTACAAACCAAAGGGAAACTTTCAATTTTCAATGAAAATGAATTTGAGGGTACTACACGGGCAGAAATGTTCCATTTTTTTAAATCATATCTCCGCAACTATTTTGCATACAAAATAACCTGTCGTTGTAAAATGTAGTACTATTAAATATAAAACTCTTTTGTTTGAAATATATTTTTATAAAACCAATAGTTTCTAAGCTATGAGCAAACATAGCCTATATATATATATATTTATGAAGTAGTTTGAAATATAAAAATGATTGCTAAGCTCTTTAGTTGATAAATATCCTCTTCTTTACTCAATATTTCTATAACTTTGCATATTATTTCATTTATGCTCTTTGGTTTAATGTTTCTGCAACAATTTAAGTTAGTGTATATTATTTTGTTGCACAAATTTTACTAACTTTTAGTAAATATTTTAAATATCATATTCTGAAAATTGAAAAATGACACCTGGACACGGGAATCAAACCCGGGACCTTGATTCCTGTGTCCAGGTGTCATTTTTCAATTTGAAGAATATGATATCTAGATGGAGTAAAGTAATTCTCACTAAAAGCATAAATAATAGCTTTGGATATTTAATTCTAAATATTTTAAGATTAAAGATAGAAAAAGTCCGTGCGGGCTGCGTTGTACTGTACCATTTATTTCCATTGTGTCTCTTTAACAATATAACGTATTATTTAGTTTTACATACCATCTTAATAGTTATACGCAAATGTTTCCACTTTTAGGTAAAGTAGAGATAAAGTCTGTGACGGGAACAGTGACATTTACTGTTTTAAGTTCCACGTCTTATTAAGCGTCTGGGCTATCAACATAGTTACACTAATAGTTCAATAAGATATAATTTGAAGGAAATCAATCCGAATTTTACTTGAAAGAGGAGTGTTAAACTCTCAGTATACCTGACTTGGATTCGATTCCTAAACTCTCCTTAACTGGCAAACTAGACCAGAAGAAATTGATCCTTTATTCGTATGACCAGTGTGGATTTCAATACATAAATTGCTACTTACTTTTGAAATAGTATTATACATACATATTTATATTAACTAATTAATATATATATATATAAATACGAATTAATAAGATGACTGCTATTTCGAAAAGTAAGAAGAGGTTGAAAAATTATTTCTAAAAGTTTGTTGTATTTGAAACTTTCCCGGAAAGATTAACGACATTATCCCTGACCGGTAGCCCCTCAGTCAATTCGTCGTCTTCCCTAGGTCTAGGCTGTAATCAATTTGCCCGTCGTGATCCCTGGTGTCCCTCAGGACTAGAAGGACCTCTGTTAGAACGTTCGTCGGCCTTGGCCTGTCCCCCATCACAGATGGAAAGGAACGCCATTTAAGGTACAGTATTTTGACATTTGTATAGAAAAAAATAAAATTTTGCTGAAACAAATAGAATAATAATATTAATTATTATTATTATTGTTAAACTACTATTATTAGGTGTTCTGTCTTACGATAGGTCAATTCCTTGTCAATGAACTTAGACCGCCAATGTTTCCTCCGTCAGTTGCCAGAATTTTCTTCTTTCCTTCAAGTTATCTTAAGTTTAATTTTTCAAGCATGAAAATAATCTCAACAGTTCTTTTATATTTGTCATAGGTATATCGACATTTTAACAAGACTTTTTATTGTTATTTAAACAAGTTTCTCTTGAAATGCCACAATGCTCTTGGTCAATTATTTACAGTAATATTGCAAATTTCAAATGTGCCTAGCTATAAAATGAAAAGTTTGTATTTTTATGAACTCATTCAATCCTTTATTTAATAAGAAAACGATTTGGTTGATTTTATTAATATTTATGTATTTTTCATACAGAAGAACCTTTTCAATATGAGCTCATCTATTTAAAAATTGATATTACTTCTACATATGGATAAGAAAAATTGTGTCCAGTGTATTAAGAAATTATTATCAAATAGCCTATCTTTATAAGACATAGGTATTTTTTAAATGATGGATTAAATAGATAACGGTTATAGCCGCATCTAAATATAATTTTTCAATTTTAAGAATTTTTTTTAAAATTCCTAGAAAAATGATATATTTTCATAACATTATTTATCTTGTATTTTTAATAACTTATTACTTACATTCATTTGGTAAATATAATTGGTATAACTATGGGATTTAATAATTTATTTGTAACAAATTCGAAAGCTTGGAGGTTTTAATAAACACTAGTATTTCACGTTGGTCGAGGCCCAAAATCCAGATATTTTCTCCACATCTCAAGGTAAAATACCAACTTTGGGAATTTGACCAATATTTGGGGAAATCTGGCTTGTGAGGCTGGTGAACCAAATTTTCACTCTTTATTAGACAGTGGTCAGTTCTCAAGAATTGTTGAGTTTGCCGACCAGTTCTGTGCAATATTTGGCAGCGCATACGTTTGTTAACAGTTGATTTATCAAACGAATAGGAACCAAACACCTGACAGGTCCCTACTTACAGACGTACATTTGTCAACAATTATGAAAGTGACTTCAGAACCAGATTTAAAGGCTGACATTCACACCATAGTCGCAAGTAAAATCTTCCAAATTTCTCGTAATAAATAAAGGATTAGCCTTTGTAAGGGACTATTTCTTTTGGTAGCAATTAGATACTAAATTAAATTTATTCTTACATAAGATAATGACAATATGTGTTTTTTTACTATGAGGTTACTTCAGTATCTCTAATTTTCAATGAGGCCCTTATGTTCTGACACGCATGCGCCAAGACATTAAAAGGTACTTAATATATTTGAGTCATAAAGAACTAAGTAATTGAAATAGGATTTTTTTTTAAATATCGATTAATAGTTTTTCACAATTTTTCTTCATTATATTTTTGTTTATATTTAGAGCTATAGATCACATTAATTATTTAACTTTGTTTTCTCGTGTGAGGGAAAATGATTTTAAAACATGATTCACTCCTCGTTAACACAGCAACTGTACAACTAATTTTATCACGAGAGAGAAATCGGGATTTCCGTCCACTTGAGACTTCGTTCAGGCAAGAAAATAAATGTTTTTTTTTACCCAGAGTGCTCTAGAATAGTGCGATTCAATTCCCTGGCGCGCTTCGAGCCCTAAAGTGCTGTATTTCTGTAAGAGTGTATATATATATATATATATATATATATATATATATATGTGTGTGTGTGTGTGTGTGTGTGCACTTAGCTTAACAGCTGGGAGTCAAGACACAGTTTCATGATAACTTAGTTCGCTCCTAACAGAGTTTCCTCTCTGACCAATCAGCCGAGTCATTTTTTACTCAAACTTTATCTGTGGGACCCGAGAACTTACCAGAAGATCAACGGAGCGTTTCTTGAAGGCACGTAGGATAAAGAGAGAGGGGGTTCTTTCAAAATCGATCAGAGATCGTCCTTTGAAAGTCTGCCAGATAGAAGTCCTGTCTGGTTTCAAGTAGGACCTGGTCATACCTTCCCAAACTTAGGGTTTACGGCGACCTTTCGCTCCCTTTCTTGTGGTCTCCATAGTGGAGATTGTTCATATTAAGGGGATTGCCTACCGAAGTGCTGAGACGCGTTACAGACGTACAGAAATCCTACGTTACTTTAGAAGGTGTTTATCTAAAACTATGGTTCACGCCCAAATGGAGGATAAAAATCTTACATTTTGAGTTTGATATTTTCTTTTGAATTTTGAAAAGGTGAAATCAGCTCAGTTTTCAACGAAGTTTCACGCGAAATGTTGCACTTCTTAGATAAATGGTTATAAACTCAGGTCTAGCCTTACTCAAAATAAATAAAGTCAATTTTTAATATGGTCATTACATATAATTTTATTAAATGTATATTTTTTAAATGTGCTTTGAAGTTTCAAAACTGACATTCCCATAATAAATACCACAGTAACCAGTGTGTTAACATTACACTTCAAGTGGGTGGCGCCTTTAATATTAAATCCTCCACTTTAAATTTTTTAAATTTTAATTATATGGTCTTTTTTAGATATATATAGAGTTCTAAAACAAATATTGTTTGGACCTTAAAAAAACTTGAGCCTTAAAATTTCAATAAACTCCAATTCCGATTACTGTTTTTGTAAAAGGTTTGTTCTGTTATCAAATTATTAAATATCTACTAGTTTCTCTCGATAAGTGTGTGATAGTAAGTATACTTTCCTAAATTAAGTTAATTTGTGAGTCATGTACTGTATTTGTATATTTGTATGTTTAAAAAGTGTAGGTTAAATATCCTAGTTAAAAAAAATTAACTTCCCATAGTACGATACGTTAAGCTAACTATTCGTATTACTGTTGGACCACGTATTCCTGTTAAATGACCTGCGTTTAAAAGGGTAGCATTAGTCGCACATTACATTTGGGCTACGAGTTCATCTGCGTTTAAAAAGGTAACATTAATCCCACATTACAGTCGGGCCACGAGTTCCTTCTTGGAAAATGTAAGCAAGACGTACTGTCGTACTACTATGCCCTCCCTGGCTGTTGTGGCGCTCCATTTAGGATGGTTGTAAATGTTTTCTCAAGCTGAGCGAAAAACAGCAAGTGATGGATACAACAAAATGCTAACCTTATCTAACCCAATGGATGTAATAGCCAAGCTATTATATTTATTAATTATTTTGGTTATAGCCTGCATCCCTAAATTTAATTTTTTTTTAAATTTAAAAATGACACCTTGACATGGGAATCGAACCTGGGACCCTTGACATAGTACGCCAATGTTCTAACCACTGAGCTATCCAGTAATCGTCCCCAAATCAGGGCCATTCTTCATTCATATTTTAAGGCAGGGTATGTGATGGACGTGGAGAAATTGTCGGCTACAAATGTGTGAATAGCTCAGTGGTAAGAGCATCGGCGTACTAAGTCAAAGGTCCCGAGTTCTATTCCTCTGTCCAGGTGTCATTGTTCAGTTTAAAGAATATAATATAACCTATCCTAGTAGGCTATATCCTATACTAATAAAAGGCAAAAAGATTGGTGGGCTAAATTTATATCCATCCGTAGGTCTATTGACTGTTATAATCTTCCTGGTCAGCGATCGTGGCCCAACTAAGCTATGAACTTTTGAGACAAGGGGTCCATAGCCCAACTGTTATGTTCCGAGCTAACCAACCTCTGGTGAGGTAGAAAGGGACACAAGAAAAGAAATGTTTTGCTATAAAAACTGCAAAAACACTGGCCTTTATTCACATCCCTTTCCACCTAAACTTTGAGGTGGGAGTATAGAGAACACGATAAAAGGGCAGTGTTTTATCAGTTTATGTAGAAAAGCATATTTTTTTTTGGCCAAAGATAAATAAAATAATTCTCCAGTAAAAACATAAGGCTTAACTTTTCTCCACACGGTGATATCAACATTTCTTGAATATATATCAAGGGTGTCCTGGAACTTAATGACAACTTTTTATCTTCATTTGAAAAAAGGTTTCTGATCTAATGCTGCTATGCTGATGAGCGTTATTCAACAACACTGTTGATATTATCATGAGAAAAATTTATATTATATTTGTACTAGAGCAATATTTGATTATTTTTTGCCAAAAAAAGTTCTACTATAAAAACTGCAAAAATACTGCCCTTAATTAACGTTCCCTACACTACTACCTATTGAATTAGAAAGTCCATGGCACCTCCACATCATCCTCCTCCCATCGACGTTTTGTCTTAAAATGTTGTGTACTCGCCTGTCGTACCCCATACAAGCAACATGAACACCCCAACTCAGCCTGCGCACCTTTATTACCATTTATATGTTTAGGGGTGCGTAGTAACCGTAACACGAAGTTCTTAAATATACTACTTTCACCATTCTTCTGTTTGTTCATCCATCTTATGTCCAAACATATTTCTCAGTTCTTTGTTTTTATTATCTTAGTACAAAGTAAGAAACCACCCTTCACACCCATAAAAAAAAATACGGGGTAGGTTTATAGTATTTTCTATTCTCAGTTCAACTCTTCGAGACAGAAGATGAAACGACAACAGCTGAAGAATGGAATAATACCAAGTATTGCCAACGTTAATTTAATTTTGACCTACTCTTGAATTTCATTTCTATTTGTTAGAACAGTTCCCAAGTATTTAAAGTTGTCAATTTCTTCAAAACGCAAGTTTTTTTATTTTTTATTTTATAGAACCACTTCAGGTCACTCGCATATATAATAACTACGCTAATCAGTTAGAAATGAGGAAGATTACATTTAGAGGAAGTGTAGCCGCATTTACTTAAAGGGAGAGTGGAAAACTCATTTTGAAAAAAACCACCTTCATTACACCCGACCGGGATTCGAAATAACCGTTTGGTGTATATGCATTTTAATTACGCTAGTGGTTTAGGGATTAATATATTATAAATAAGAGGAAGTGTACCAGAATTTGTGCAGAGAAGAGGGGAAAACAATGTAGTTCAAAAAAAGGCCAACTGGGGTTCGAGTCCTGGCCTCCCCATAACCGTAAATCCAAACTATATAAACCCAACATTTAGTCTACATACCCACTAATGCAAGTGTAAATATTTTGAAAACATGACTTACCAACTCAGAAATGGAAATTTTACTGTATTTTTTTAGCTCTAAATATTTTAATTTCAAAAGTAAGCAAACTGTATGTCATAAAATCCAATGAATGTATGATCAGAAAAGTGGTCAGATGACTAAAGTACAAATAAAAACACACACACATGCTATCCAAACAGACACATAGTAATAAGTAATAAATTCAACAATTTAACTACGTCACTCGCACATTATAGTAATGACAAGTATATGAGTAGCGAATAGTCCACTGATGAAAACCCATTCCACCGTAATAAAGGACCGATACAACATTTTTAATCATGCAAATAAATCTGCCGCAATGTAACTAAACGTAATTATTTCAATCACTAGGACACAATTGTCGAATCGTTACATGAATTCGCCCCCTCCAACCCTTGCATGAGGTGGAACATGGTGTACTCCCCTCCCCTTTTGATCCCACGTACACCCCCTCAATGAGGAGGGGGGGGGGGAAACGAGATCCTGGATTAAAGACACCAAGTATCTACCACATTGATATTTAAAAAAATACTTTTATTTGGCGTTGTTTTTCAAACGTAGCACTGCAACAAACTACATACACAGGTCATAGAGGAAAGAGTAAATCTTACTCATCAACGTGCCATTAATGGTGGTCAAGCAGTCAAAGGGGTTAAAGGCATATTGAAAATGATTGGAACTAAGGATGGAGTCGGGGATCAAATCCTGGGTAGGTGTACTAGAAGGTGGTTTTCCATTAGGGTCATTATGTTTATACCATCGACTCTGCTTGCCAATTTCATTTACTATAAGACTATCCAATCCTTAAATTAAGTCGTTAGTGACCTGAGTGTTAAATGTACTATAAAACAGTCTCGATGGTTAGAGGTAGAGATATACTCGATGTACCTCCTTTTACACAGAATAAACAATGAGTGATCACGCGGCAAAACAACGAGCACAAGTAAAAATACAGGAAGCACTTGATAGTTTTATTTAAATATTTCTAATAATTCGTACACATGTTTTTATTCACGAAATTAGGTGTGCACTGTACAATTAAAAAATATAAATTAAGTATTTTTACACTTAAAAACATGTCGGTTTTTTTTTCTCCGTGTAATTCATTTCTCAATAGTTCGAGATGGGATCGGTCCCATTAAGTTCGAACTATTGAAAGTAATGTCAACAACACAGTCAAGTTAAAATAAATCTACTAACGTTTTCTTCAATTTTTTTTTTTATATTTTTGATCTGTTATTTGCCAGCGTTCTCAATTTTATTTGAATAAAAACTAAGAAGCGCATTGTACCAGATTTTCTGCAGTGCCTCAAAGTAAATAATAATCTATAAATGGGTATTTGAAATATTTTTTCATTCGTGTTTTGTAATTAATAATAGTAAGCTCTTTTTTTGTAATGTTAGAAATTTTAAAAAATTGCACCATGACCAGACACTATCGGTCGCATCAACACATGCCGGCAAACTGAGCCACAAAACTACGGTTCAGAGAAATGCCGCTAGTGGGCGTGCCTGCTAATCGAACTAGCTACCAGCTTCGTGAACTTTCTAGGACGAGCCGGAATGTCGTGGAATATTCTCCTCTCTTCGAGAAACTTGAAGTTCCGTGAATTCTCACCCTGGCTGCGCGACGCAGATCGTTCGTTGTAGTTTTGACACAGTCAAGTGTTACAAGATATGACAAAAACAAATTTTGAGGTAGGGGTGATGACAAGAACCTGTGGGCACGTGGTAAGCTCATTTAGTCTGATTTGCCGATGACGGGAAGATCAGGTCTCGCATCCAAGCCACTTATACTGAGGGTATTTCTCCCTCCACGAAAATGTGGGTAGATATTATCTAAATTCCATCTTCCTCATTGCTATTCAATTAATGCAACTAAATTCATGTAGCCGATCGGATAGTAGCACGTGGGGATAAATAAAAATCCAGTAAAGTGTCGTGACGTGTTGCCAGGGTAATCTGAGTTAGTCCGAACTGTATCTGTGAATTGTTCTCCTCACTCAGTTGAACACTTATGGCCCAGATATCAATGACCATGTAATCCCACGTGAGGTATGTAGAGCAGAACCTATGTACGATCAGTCAAATGGAGAACAAGTGGGCGAGTACATATCCCAGGTAGAGTTTTAACAAGCTCTGCTTACCCTGGCCACACTCCACGACGCTCCAATGGGCGAGATTAAAAGTGACGTATATATAATATATTCTGGTAGGGGTTCATGCGGAAAAGAATAAATCAAAGAGAATTTTGGTCAAAATGTGACGTTTGAAGTTGATAAAAATATAACATGATTGTGATAAATCATGTTAAATAAAAATAAATCTCATCCCTAACATAATTATCTGGGTCAACTACGTGCAATACAGGACGGGTGGCATCCCTTGTGTGGACGTCAGTCTATACCCTAGCTGCTAACAGTTCCATCCTTCCCCACCCAACGCGCAACCATCTTTGTTTGTGTATTTATATCAGAGTGAGTTATAGTGACACAAAATCTCGTGTTTAGTGAAACTTTCTGTGTGTTCACCCGTTCCGGCTATCCACATGTTCACAATCATGGGTTATGAAAGAAAAAGTTAATATTCAGATTAAATGTACCCGCATATTTTTGGAGAGTATGGAAAACACTTTTGAAAGAAACACCAGAAAGTGATTCGAGGCCCAATCTCCCCGTTTTCCAGTAGAATTATAGAGTGAAGAAGCGATTAAATATAAAACTACTAAGATAAATTTAGATCGTCTTTGCTATTGGACATAAACACAATTAATTACTGTGGGCATGAAAATATTATTTTATTTTATTAGACAATATAATATTTTAAAATAACTACACTAAATCAAATTAGTTTGGAATGGTAAAATTGCATTAAAAACATCGCATTTAGAATCTAGAGCAGAGGTTTTTTTTAGCACCACGTCTTACTAGCAATTCAGGTTATACGCACTTTTTATGTGTTTTTTTTTTTGTTCATCACACTATTCTTTCGCGTGAGTCCTCGCGTCACACTGAGCGTGCAAGTTGGCGACCCTAGGGGAGACTCAGACATACGCATGCGTAGAGAGACTCGTCTCAGTTGAACAGGAAATGCGTGTGTGTGTATCCTCTATCTGACCACGAATTGAAACTATGATTAAGAAACGACAAGCTCAAGTTCCTCATTAATAACTCAACTCTTTAATTGTAAGCTATTCAATTATATGGGAAAAAAATATTAAGGCTTCCGAATATTTTCTACTATTTCTTTTTTAAATGATATTCGAATGAAGAAAACTCCACGGCGTCTGTCCACAAGCGGGTGGACTATACCAACCTAGCGGCCGCTGCGTGTTGGCGAAGATAGTGCGAATATTTGCGGATAGAGGTTGTCAGGGGTCAGCACAACGAACCTTCCAGCCGCTAATCTCAGTTTTCTATACTGGAGCCGCTATTTCTTTATTCAAGTAGTTCCTCCATTGACCTTACAAGGCTGAATTGATACAGTTCCAAACATATTGCTTCACAAAAACAGTTAGAAACACGGCGGATAGAATCCGGGATCTCTAGATATGTAATCAGAAACTCTGACCACTAGACCACATAGAGGTGGTCAATTGAATTAAACTACTTTTAATAATTGTTTTTCTCAACAATAATCAAACTTCGAAAACTTTGTGGCACACCTAGTGAATTTCGCTGCACACCGGTGTGTCACGGCATTCCCTTTAAGAACGATTGGTCTATAGAATGTTTTTCAACACCTCCCGCGTAAACTACGCCACTGGAGAGTAAGAATGGTAATAACTCTTGGGCGAGAGCTATGGAGTGGTTGCTTCCTATCTCCGTTTCTCCGTGGAGGGATCAACCTTGACGCGGGCGGAGCACGGTACCGGAATTATGGGGAGGAGAATCGCAATCAAAATAAAAGCTTGTTTCGCGAGTGAAATGGTAGGGAGATATTTGATGGCTTCCACCCGCAAGCGCGCCCCGAAGGAAATTGTTGTAACAATTTGTGAATCATGTCTTCTTGTACGTGAGCATGTAATAGAAACAAACACATTACTTCCTTGAAGTTTATTCAAGTAAAATATCAGGATTTTTGTTCTTGTTTTTTTTCTTTACACCTTACTATCTATCATGAGTAACCTTATAGCTACACTAATGAAGTAGGTATGAATAATATTTAAAGAAAATGTATTCGCATTTGCGAGGAAGAAGAACAAGAAAATTATGGGGGCAAAGCACCCTCAGTATACCCTGCCAAGAGTCGAACCCTGACCTTCCCATCACCAGTCTGATGTAATGCACTGCGTGACCACTAGTGCGAGTTTTTCTTTGTGTCAACGGATGCCGTGGAACACATTCCGATGTATTATCAATAGGAACTCGTCATCCACACGTATGTGGCTGAATATTTTGGTATCCGACAGAGTGGGGAAGCGTGTTGTGAATTTGGCTAATGAGTTTAGGGACTTGGGTTCGTTGCTAGGCTATCAAATAATGGATTTATTAACAACGATATATCAATCGTACTTATTATTTAAGAGACTGTCTCACTCCCCAGATATCACCTTAGTTAGGTAATACAGCTCAAACCAGACGCAACATCGTGGTGCGGTTTTCTGTATTATACTTTAAAAAACCGCGGAGTTGAGTTCAACCAGTGAAATAGATTTACCTTACTTTAAAAAATAAATTAAAATGAAAATATACTAAACAGGTTCCAATTTCCCGGTTGTTAAATGAAGAACGCATAAAGCCGCACTTTGAAATATTTTTTTGTTAGAGCGCAATCTTGTATTAAATTTCCCGGCTAATCGACCGTTAAGATGTGTTACTAATTTTGTGTTTTAGGGCTGCACGGTGCTAATGTAGCCCGTTACTACTCTGTCAGATAATTTACCTTCTACTTCCTCGCATCTGTCATGCGCAGGTATTCCTTAGTTCAGTTCATTAAGGTGACCGATATTGGACGGAAAAATCTGCGTCTCGTCATGTTAACTTGTACAGTCCCATTTTAATAGAAATAACCTTGTATGATAGCTGACAAATTTAGTATATCAGCTTTCCCGTATTTATACTTCCGGTTATGTTATCTACGGTTGTAATTTTTTATATATATTACTATTCCATATAAAATGTAGCTATTAATATAGTAAAATGTTATCAGAGTTTATCGGAAAAATGCTCGTATTTTTTTAAAAGTTTCTTTCTACCAAAATGATAATATATTCGAGTAGTACATTTGGAGAAGATAAACTATTTAAAATATTTCAGGGGAAGAAATGGCTCGAATTGAACTATACTACCTAGTTCGCGAACTACACATCTCTACTACGGACTCGGGGCGAGAACCAAATGAGCAGCGGACACGAAATCGCGTACCGAGCTACAACCAAGTACAAGTTTGTACTTTCGAGCCCGGGCACGAAACAAAGTTCTATGTTTCATTACAGCACGCAGACTACTAACCTCACGGAACAATCTAATCTAGTTTCTGCATACAATAGTAATCCCGCTTGCGGCGCCGGGGTTACGCAAACCCGCTTGGCACGGGCGGAAGCACAGGGCAGCCCCCCCAACCAGGGGATACTAGCCTCTGCTCAAAGCATTATAAGTTTACTCCAGGGGTAATCGATGGATTATTTTAGGAATTTAACGTGAATACCTAAAAGTATCCTACATCTTGTATCTAACGTGAATGCATTTTAATAGCGATATAATGGTCTGGGGTTTGATTTCCGAGAGAATCAAATATTTGTCACCTTTTTTCTCTCACAGTGTCTCACTACCAGTTAGGGTTATACGCAACTGTATTAACTACTCTAGTTGAGTTGGTATTAGAAAGGCATACTTTAAATAAAATTTAACCGAATTGGTGTGGAGGTAGAGTTAAAACATTTGAGTAAAAAACCTCATTACACCCGAGATCGATTCAAACCCCGATCTTCCAGTCATCAGCAGTCTAGTCTACTGCAATAGTGACGCATCAGACCGTGCAACCACCAATATAGGCCACAAGGTTTATTAACGATATGTTTAGTTAAGTAGTATACGTGAAAGGGGTAGTATAAAGTAGACAAACCCTCATAACAATTGAGAGAGGATGGGAAAACCACACTAATAAATCACATGTGTAAAAACAAATCCAGTATAAACATCCGAGACTCGAACTTCAACCTACTCTCTACAGGCAATCCAGTATATTGCGAAACTAGCACCTTTGACAGCATGGCCACCGGTGTGGATGCTTAGGGACGTCATCCATCCCCTATAACTTAGTCAATCAAAGTTCTGGGTTATTGTGGTTGTGTTTGTACTACACTTAAGATAAATAATAATAATAATAATATTTAGCACCGCGTCTTACTACCCGTTCGGGTTATACGCTTAAGTACTAATTACACTAATGGATTAGGTATTGGGAGGATTGAATTTAGAGGAAGTGAACCCGCATTTGCGTGGAGGGAGAGTGGAAAACCATTTAGGAAAAACCACCCCCAGTTCACCCGACCGAGATTCGAACCTCGATCTCCCCGTCCTCGGCGGTCAAGCTCAACACGACTAGCGCGTTAGCCAACTACGCCACTACACTTAAGATAGTTTAAGTTGTTTATATTTTTTACTTTGGGATTGAAGTTTTTTTTTTTATATGTGCTAGGCCTACTGAAATGTTTATCAATAATTATCATGTGACCCGCTTCAGTGGGTGCGTGCTCTAACGCGCTACTCTCGAAGTTGACTAGACTGCCGATGATGGGGAGATTGAGGTTCGAATCTCGGTCAAGGGTACTGAGGATGGTTTTTACAAACTGGTTTTCCACTCTCTTTCCACGCAAATGCGGGTACACTTCATCTGAATATAACCTTCCTAATCTATAAAACCATTAGTGTTTTTAGTACATAAGCGTATAAACCTAAAGGGTAGTAAGACGTGGTGCTAAGAAAAAAATTATTGGGTGAAGGAAATATGGTCTATTCCCAGGCGCAAACTCTTGGAGTTTTTTTTTATCAGGCCCTGCACTTTAGCAACTAAAACTATCTAATGTGGAAGAACAAAATTAGAAGGTTTCTTAAAAAAAAAACTCCGAATTTATTTGAGCAAAGAATAGACTATCATATATATTTGTTTTGTAAGCTTTATGCACCTGTGGGGAAATCAAACCTAACCTTTTATATTTAAGTCACTCTAGTCCACACATGACTATCTGTCCATTGAGTATTTGTTTCGTGTTAAGAGTCATATAACTTCGATACCTTAGCATAGTAGGTAGAGTGTCTGTATAACAAGCTAACGGTCCTGAGTTCAATTCTTGGTATCAGCAACAACAAAAATGCATATACAATTTCTGGAAATTGAAAAAATGACACCTAGAAATGGGAATCGAAGCCCGGACCTTTAGTTTAGTACGCCAACCACTGAGCTATCCAGGAATCGTCCCGTGTCCAGTGTCATTCTTTACTCATATTTTAAGGCGATTCCTGGATAGCTCAGTGGTTAAAGCATTGGCGTACTAAGCCAAAAGTCCCAGGTTCGATTCCCGTGTCTAGATTTCATTTTTAAATTTTCAGAATATGATATTTAAATGGAGTAATCCTCATTAAAAGCATAAATAATAGCTTTGGCTATTTGATTCTTATATACAATTGGTGAAATTGAGGCAGTGATGAATTAATGACCGAGGGACTGGATGTTGTGTCTGTTCCAAAATTAAGTTAATTTGTAAGTCATGTTATGATATAATCAGTTATTTCAGAAGATACATGTAAAATAACCCAATTTGTTTAAAAAAATTACTAAACAATTTATTATTTTGATTATTACTATTTATACAATAGAAGGGTTAGGTTGAGTGATGTTGGCATATCAGTTATGATTTTGGAGGCAAGGGTTAGATTCTGACCAGCTACGCATGGGATGAAATGAGTACCAATATTTTTTCCATACCCTCTCAGATTAAATGCTGACTTTGTTTCTGAACATTTTACTTTATTAACCATAATCACCTAAATTACCTAGATCAAGTCACTAGTAGTATATAATAAAACTAAACTAGACAATAGTTTATTAATTAACTATGATCAGGACACAACTTTAAGAAAAAGTTGCTATCTAAGTATGTATAGACTAATATAAATACATCCATTCTGAAACTCCTTTGTTCAAGAAAATAATTAAAATAATTATTTTAAAATAATTTTGTATCAAAATTAGATTATTTTTAATGAAGGAAAAAAGTGTTTGAACCGATAAACTAGTCTTAACTTAATACCAACGAAATTATTCTCATAAATAAAATTTGATATGCTATTTTAAATAGTAAAATACTTGTTATGTTAATAAACGAAACAAAACAATTTAGCTATATGTATATGTAAAATATCTAAAAAGATTCCTTGGTAAAAATAAAAGCCTCACTTATATATTTTTTAAATTTGGGTTTACAATTTTGCCATAATAAGTCTGTAATCATATTACAGCGTTTTAGGACCTTGTAACATATCATCTTTGGCGGAAATATTAAAAATAATGTTTTTTAAAGTACTCACGTTCAGTTCGGTGCAATTGATCGGGAGGGTTCTATTAGTATACATCACGACTATTTTTCCGTTTTCCCTACCTGTTGATACGTATGCACTTTTTTTTTCTAAGTTACTATCCTCGTCTTTTTAACCATTAAATAACGCCGTTATATAGCCCAAGATTTAAAACGAAGAAAAATTAAAAATATAAAACGATTACGAATATCCAATTCATAAAATTATAGCGGATAAATTTTACCCGCATCAGTGGATGCATGGAATATATATCAGGTTAATTATTCATTGTGGTTTGTCGGTAATAAGGAGGTTTGAGGTATAAGGTTTTCACTCTAACTTTATGAAAATATCAGTACGTTTTATCTAGATTCAACCTTCTCTCTCCCCATTCCATTAGCGTGGTTAGAATGGTTTTAGTCTGGAAGGATAGTTATATGAGATGGGAAAACATTTATATGTATATATGAAATTTGTCTGTAGTAAAATATTGACATAAAATTAAGCACTTTTTAAATTCATACACAACAAGAACTTGTATTTTGTCATACCAAGTTTCTTTTAATGTTTTACTCTACGAGTTTTGTGCGCTTCTATTCCATTAAGGCACGTCGTTGTCAACCAATCAGCTCGTTGTTGAATAAATACGGGCCAAAGAACTTTTAATAGAGATATTTAACTTTAGAGTAATAAAACGTGTCATATTCTTTTAATATTTCACATCAATCTGCAAGAAATCTAAAGAGGAAATAAAAACAGTACAATTTAACTTTGTGCTGTTTTGTATTTTCTTATCTCAAAACACTTTTAGGCCTCCAAAAATATTTTAGAGGTTGGTTAAAAGAACTTGAAAGTTATTTTTAAAAAAACATAATAGAAAAGTTGGTCCGTAATGGCTTGTGGGTAAAGGAGTAAAATAGATAAACACAAAAAATAAACTCGACCCCACGTTCTCTTGGGGGGGGGAGGGTGTTAAAACCACGTTTGTTGAAGGGAAAACTATATTAAGAAGATTAAGAAACTTTTGGAGACACTTTGATAGAAACGTGTCCGGCTGTTTTGTTGGGTTTTTTCAAGAAAAAAATTGCTATATTTTTATCGAGACAACACAAAGATAAATGTTTCATTTAGCTGATAATGAAACTAAACATCCAAGTAGAATATCAAATATTGAATGGCTTGATTACTTCTACCAAATTTAGTTGGTATATTTTAGCACAAGGGTTATTTAATGGCTCAATCAATCTGGTAGGAATGGGAATATTATTTTATTGGAAGTGCACCCACAATCGAGGGTTTGGGAAAACCACATTTTATTTAGCAAAAATCGCATGAGAAAAAGCGCCCCCAATGCACCCCAACGAGATTTGAAATTTAATCTCACTGGCAATCCATTCTACAGAATCTTTGGATCACGTGATTATCGGTGTGGGTAGTGTTGACTATGGTAATTAGGTTTCAAACTCAACAATGTTTACCATAAAACAGTGTGAATTTATATTAATTATAATAAGATCCCGGATGTTGATAACTTAAAGGACAGATTCAGAGCTAAATGAACAGTTATAACTATTAATTTGAATAATTTGTGATTTAAAAAAATAAGAAAAATTGAATCCTCCATAAATAAAATACTATTAGAACACACGAGTTAGGATTAACCTGGGTTCTCACAGCTGCTCCAAACGTCCTATGACCAACCTTATCCAAACGATCCACGTATTTAAAATAGGATGGTCCCTGACCGCCCCAAGCAGTGATTTGTTTTTACCTTATGGCCCATTTGACCGGGAGGGACTTTTAAATCCAGGTTCGGTCGCCTTATCGGTGGAATATTGTTAGCTGCTCTGGTGGCACAGAATGCTGCACAAGGTACACCATAGGAGGTTGTCTACACGCCGTATTATGATGTTGTGGAGCCGGTGTGAGTCTTAACATAACTCAGGCCTAATTAACCAAACCCTGGTGACCGTCTGACTCATCCCCCTGAACGGCAAAATGCCCAAGGTACCAATCGGGAATCGAACCCGGGACCCCTAAGCTCGTAGCTAGGTGCACTGACCACTAGACCACGGGGCCGGTTACAGTGGTGATGAAACGCACCTTTAGAAAACAACGTAGAACGCGCTTGGATCAACGTCTTGTTAAATTTATTATATTATAAAAATGACGTGAATAATTCAAAATTGAATTATTTTTTCATCATCGCGTCTTACTACCTGTTCAGGTTATACGCATATGTACTAATTACGCTAATGAGTTAGGGATGAGGAAGGTTGAATTTAGAGGAAGTTTACCCACATTTGCGTGGAGGCAGAGTGAAAAATCATTTTGAAAAAAACACCCTCAGTATACCCGACAGGGATTTGAACCCAGATCTCCCGGTTATCGGTAGTCTAGTCCAACACGAGAGTGACGCCATAGACTATTCGGCCACAAAAGCGGGTAAAATAAATTAGCTATTGTATATGTGTGAATAGCTGTATGCAAACATTTTAAATTAAAACTATTTTTATAGGTCCCGACTATACACTTTAATGACTAGATTGTAACTGCGTGTCTCGGAAGATTGGATTACTGAGAATTGCATTAGAAAGTTAGATCGAAGGACGGGATAGAACGACCTTTTTCTCTCCCTCGCGGCTTTGTCCAGTGGTGGCAGTATAACATGTAGACAGTATTATTGTTTTCATTGTGTGAGCCTTCTCATGTGATGTCCTCCAATTTGTCCCTTTCCTGTACCTTCTTTCATGTACACAATCCTCTTTAAATGGACTACAGACTATTCAAGTAACGACATGCTATGAAGATTCTCTACCAATCTACATTTACTGGCCTCGGCCTGCCTGACCCGTTAAACTTTAATTCAATAGCTGCACTGTTCCAGCTTCAATTATTAGTTTGTTTCAAGTGAAATTTACTGCCCTTACATTTTAATTCAATAGCTGGCTTTATTCCAGCGACATTTGGACAAATGGACAGAACCAAAACATCACAAATGTTTGATGTCCTAAGGGAATGAATTTCATGTTTGAATTAAATATATTAAAATCTAATAATGAAAATATAAACCAGGGCCACCCTTGGCTAAGTTAATATGATTCGCAGTAAAATAATAATATGTATTTATTATATCCAGACATGTTTTATGTGATATACAAGTGTAGTTAAAAAAAAAGTGTAATTAATTACTCTTCAAATATTTTAGCCCTAAAGGGTTTCACTTTTTCAAAATTGTAGATGAAATAAAAGTATGGTTTTCTGGTGACGGCAAGCTCAGATTTCTAATCTCGGCCAGTAATAATGTGGATGATTTTCCACGTGTGATTTTATCTCTGTAGTTTTTCCATCCCCTCACCTAACAAATGCGGGTGTACAGCTTCAAAGCAACCTCCCTTATTCATGCGTCTTATATTAAGCTATCTAAGACCATGGAGTTAAACGTAACAATTTTATGTATATAACTACTGCGGTTACTGATATTTAATATACAAAAATAGATCTACATTATTATTTAATATGTCACAACTTGTGAATGTGAGGAATGCCAGGCCTCCACCATGGTTCGGATTCCACGTTAAACTGTAGGTCCTCCATTTAATCTCACAATCACCCTACCATTGCACATTAGCGTAAGTGCGTATAACCCGAACGGGTAGTAAGACGCGGTGCTAATAATAATAATAATAATAATAATAATAATAATAATAATAATAATAATAATAATAATATTCAATATGTATGTTACAAGTATAGTGATATAATAGTTTTAAAAAAAGTAATGTTGTAAATATACACATCTGTAAGTGCTTTGTCAGGACAAATTCACATAGTAAACATTAGTAAAAAACACGTTCTTCAAGTTGGTCCATTAAATGTCGAAAAAAAAGTTATATTCTTTCGTTTGTACTTTTATTCGTTACGTTAGTCAATATGTGGTGGGCTGATTTGACTCAAAGTTGGCTCGAATCATTAAATGTACAGTAAAATATCTGATTTTTAAGCACAAATGTTTATATTAGGGCACAGATGTTTATATTAGGGCACAAATTGTGAAAAATGGAACAAAAACAAATGATACAGACACGATTTTGTTACTGTGATTTTTTTTCAATATGTGGTGGAATATATGATAAGGCAGTGTAGCTCAACTGGTGGACCAGGTTCCAAATGTGGCCCACGCTCACTGAGAATGTGGTTCTCACAGTATCATGGAGGAAAATTGAATAAAACTAGGGGGTCGTTGCAGCGATGACTGCAGATTATTGCACTAAAATGTATTTTAAACTTTTTATCGGGAAAGTATCTATATAATAAGCCCTCACTCACTTTTTGTTAAAAGTTTACTCGTCAAAGGCTATTAACTTTACTTAGATATTTAGTTTTCTGTGTGTAAGTTGAATAAAAACTTATATTTTGCCCCTTCACATCTCTATGAGAACTTTTAAATGACCCCTCTTCCAGATCTCTATCTATTCATTGCACCAAACCACTCAAGTAACAATTGAGATATTATTTTTAACCAAAGAGAAATATTTTATTTACCAATATACAGCTATAAGAAAATCCTGGTTTCCATGGTGATGTAAACAAAGAATGATTGGAGAGATAAGCTTAGAGAGAGAAAATAAGAGAGAATGTTTGAGAGAAAGAGAGAGAAATTGAGGGAGCGAGTTTGAGAGAAAGAGTGAGTTTGAGAGAGAGTGAGTTTGGGATATAAAGAGTGAGATTGAGAAAGTGAAATTGAGAGAGTGTGTTTGAGAGAGAGTGTTTGAGATAAAGGGAGTTTGAGAGAGAGAGCGTATGTGAGGAAAAGTTCAAGAGATAGAACGTTCAAGAGAGAGCTCGTTTGAGAGAGAGAGAGAGGGGGGGTTTGAGAATTAGAGAGCGTTTGAGAAAGAGAGAACAGTTGAGAAAGCTTAAGAGAGAGTATAATAAAGATAATGTGCTGAAATTGCGTAATAAAGAGTGTATGTGATGATAGTGAGTGTGTGAGAGAAAGAGAATGTGAAAAGAGTATATTAGAGAGTGTTATAGAGTGAATGTGTGTGTGTGTGTGTGTGATGGGAGAGAGTGTGAGAGTGAGAGAGTCTGCTAGAGAGAAAGAGAATGTGAAAATAAAGATGTGGTACTCAAACACTACGGTACTTTGAAATATCATTCCTCAAAATTAATCGGTAAAATGAAAATATAGCTTAACTTATGTATTTGTATTGTGTTACTATTTGCTAAAATGAACACCAAAACTCATACTTAGATAGTTAAAATAGCAATTTTTTTTAACATTATTCAAGACCATATCAACGTTTTGGAGTTTAGAATACATACCAAAACATATTTAAACATCATTTTATCATGTGTGAAACAAAACGTAGACAATATTTTCACGAACTTAACAACCTTTTAATTTTCGAATTATGCTCAATATTATTGATTTAAATGCGGATTAACGATATCAAAATTCCAATAAAAAATATATATTTCCCCTGTTTAGAAATCTCAATTTAGATGTGTTATGACCAGCATCCAAAGAGAAAATTGTGATGTGTTCGCACCAACAAAATTAATAAAGATTGAGTTGTTATTTTCTAGCCAAAGAGATAATCTATTTTATTTAGAGATTTACAGCCATGCAGCTAATAACGGTTACCATGGTGATTAAACAAAGAATAAGAAACTGAAAATTCCCTGTGAAAATTAGATTTTCATGGAAAACTACTATTTTTTCCGACATCCTGGACTACTAACCGTTAAAACGAGTGGTCGTTTGACAAAATCTGTTCAGTCATTTCCTCGTAATTTCTATTACCGGACAAACGGACTTGTCAAATTATATATAAGATGTGAAATCGCTAATGATTTAAATACAAATATTTATTTAAAAATTTCATGGTTGCATTTTATTATACATTTATTTGATCAATAAAAATATGTGTAAATAATCACAGCTTGTGAATGTGTGGAATGCTAGGCTTCCAACGTGGTTCGGATCCCACGTTAAATTGTAGGTCCGCCATTTCATCTCACAATCACCCTACCATTACACATTAGCCTGAGTGCGTATAACCTGAACGGTTAGCAAGACGCGGTGATTATAATAATAATAATAATAATAATAATAATAATAATAATAATAATAATAATAATAATATATTTATAATGCTAAATTGTTTTGTGAAAATGTGTGATCGTGAATATTTTATGGTACCCTTTTGGGAGATAAATACAATTTATTTTTTTTTGCAGTAAAATTTGAAAGATTCTGCCAACAAAAATATAATTTATATTTTTACGGGTGACCTGGTGGTCTAGGGGTAAGGTGTCAGACTTCTGTGCTGGGGGTCCGGGGTTCAATCCTCGGTCCCGGCACAGATTTATCTGATTACCAAACCCTTCCTTCACCTCTGACAAGATGTGTATTAATCACAACTTGTGAATGTGAGGAATGCCAGGCCTCCACCGTGGTTCGGATTCCACGTTAAACTGTAGGTCCTCCATTTCATCCCATAATCACCCTACCATTACACATTAGCGTAAGTGCGTATAATCCGAACGGGTAGTAAGACGCGGTGCTAATAATAATAATAATAATAATAATAATAATAATAATAATAATAATAATAATAATAATAATAATAATATATTTTTACGTATTGAAAATATGTGTTGTTTGTAGACCTGTAGTAAGTTGACGCGATTTGCAGCGCCTCTTACTATCCGTTCGGGTTATACGCTGGTGGGATTACTGAATACATATTCGGCCCGTGGTTCAAACTGAAAAACAGATTTGGCCCTTGGGATGTAAAACGCTGGACAACCCTGTGTTAAGGGATAGTGTGAACTCAAGAACACATGGAATGTTACATAAAACTAAAAGTCATAGATTTGGAGCACGAAATGTCCATGCTCGGGAATATACTAGCGCAAATAAATAAAACAAACATGATTTTGCTGCCTTGTAATATTTAATATGTGGTGGACTTTAAGTTGGCTCACCAAATTAAAGGTTTCATAAAATGCCTTATTTTAATGGGCAAACGCTCATGTCTGGGTAAATATGAACATAAAAATGAGCACAATTTAATACCATGTCATATACAATTGCATTTCGTTGTATTTGTTTAAAAATATGTTTAGGGTCATCTTAAAATTAAGTTGGCTTATCACATTAAGTGTTGTATAAAATTCCTGATTATTATAATTATAAACGGGCAGGTCTGTCCACGCTAAAAGCGGGGATTGGCTGATATAGGATGCTTCCATCCTCTGCAGCCAGACAAATCCCTAATTTTACAGCAAAAAAGGATTATGTTTAATAACATGTATGAGCACAAACGAATACCAAACACTATATTTTTTAAATGTAATTTGGCGAGCCAACTAGATTTACATGTAAAACAATGATCAGGACCGACCCTTCTTCCTCTTCTTAGCGTATTTACAATGCGTTAGAAGCGCTAACACTGCCGTCCCACAATGCATCGCGGGAACAAAAGGCTGCGTCGGAGACAAAAGAGACAGCGCTCTCTGTTATTTATACTACTGAATGTATGATAAAAGACAGGAATCGTGTTTCCTTGTTGAGTCCATTAGGACCGGCCTTCTATCACCACTTGGCATGAGATTGATGTTTCCACTTTTGACCTTTTATTTTAGGATCAGTTTCTACATTTAGGTAATAATAGTAGTTAATCAAACCTTGAAACGAGGGTCATGGGCGTCGTTTGCTGGAGGGATAAGAAGAAAAATTTCTCCCATCCCCCCCTCCCTCCCAATAAACTGTGTTTGTGTTTATTCAGAAAATTTAAAATTCACGTTTGGAGCAGTGCAACTTTGTAACTTTTTTTTTTATAAAGTTAATAGAATTACTCTTGTTTTCAAACTATTCGTCTATTCGTGTTATTCATTTGCTATATAATTATTTTTATTTTACATTTTAAAATGAAAATAGGTTCGTTCTGTCTAACCCAATAATTAAGAGATAGTGGCATATATGATTAAGACTGTTATGTATTTGATACTGCAAGTTTTATGGGGAATAATAAAATGAATACTACAAAATATCAAGCGGAAGGACAAACATTTGTTTTAATTCATGCTGAAAAGAATTATTAAGTAACTTTTTAAAGCCCTAGCTTCATCATGTCCATAACTAGAAAAGTGTGGACGATTTAATTAATATCCGTACTTTCAAAACAGGAACTATTAATTAACGACATAAGCAATGTAGTATCTTATAGGAAGTGCACCCACATTTATGTATAAAGAGTATGAGAAAACTACCAGCGAGAACCAACCATGTGAATTTGTACATGAAACTCGCTTTACTCGTTGGGGACTCCGCCCCCAAATCCCCAGTGAGTTTTCTTTGCAAGTGGATGTAAACTAGTGTAATTCCAGAGCCGTTTTTTGATAGGTCTTACCGTTTATCCACAAGAGACCTCCAAAGAAAGGTCCGCACCGACTTTAAAGCTGCTCTGCCATTTTGAATTTTTTTCGAGGGTTAAATTTTTTTTAAAAGTTTTTTGAATTTTTCCGTTAAGTCACTAAGGGGGCCGTCTACCGGACCACGTATTATAGACCTCCAGAAAACCCGTGTTGTTTAATAAGTGGTTTGTTATTTTAAAATATGTATCACTCCAAAATGTCCCCAAAGAAGTAGTAACCACCCATTTTAATCTTTTTTAAAATCCAAGTAAATATAGCATATAAGCTCAGTTATGTTAGTCACTCAAAATTTAGGGTAAAATTCCAGTATAGCTCCTATTTTATTGGCAAAAAAAAAATAGTTTCCCCGATTTTCTAAAAGGCTTTTCCTCGGGTTGTGCAACTTAGATCAAATTATTCTGTTTTTTTTAAATAAAAGGTTTGTTTAACACGCAACCAAAATTTAGTACATGAGCAAGTATTGCTAGTAAGCACCTCTCCAAGATATTTGGAGTGTCCTCCCTCCAAAGATTTAAAAAATTTGTATACCCTTAGAAGTTATTTATAATTAGTAGTCCTTTCCTAGATGTTTGAAAATTAGCTCTCTCTTGAAGTTATTTGAAGTCATTCTCGCTTGAAATATTTTAGTAAATAAGATGCCTCTAGAAGATATTTAAAGTCAAGTCTGTAGCCGGTAGGTAGGGGGGGTTGAGGAATGGAGATAGGTTAATGAGGGGCAGCTATAAGCCCCATAATTGCTTGTAGTTTGCGAATATATAAACAGTAGGAGTTTTTTTAGAACAACCTATCTGAAGATAAGTGCTTGTTATATATTCTAGAGTACTTTCGTTTTTGGCAAGAAGAAACTTTTAGAAAATACGATTTCTTTTCGATCAAAATAATTGATAGAATTTTACTATTTTATTAGTGTTTTTTTATAGTTATTACTAATAATATCTATCAAATGTGACTGGTGCAGATCACATGACTTATGTCATAAGAATATATTAAAGTTGTTTTAACTAACTTTTGTAACCATCAAAAATGTTATAACAATCTGAATCTTACTGTAAACAAGGTCGTCTGAAGAGTGGGTTGAATACCCAGAGCACAGACAGCCCCAAACCTCTTCTCCCGGCCATAGGTCATCCTTTTGATTATGTTTCATAAGTATGAGAGCCATTTGGGTCAATGCTGGGGGAACCTTATTTGTGTAGGGTATAGAAGGTTGACCAAAACGCGATTTGGGGGACTCGACCCCTACTCCCAATCTTAAAGAGCTACGGGGCCCACCCCCGACAAACGTTTGACAATTGGCTGCTTTAAGCTATTGGAATGGTCCTTACTTAGAGTTTATTTGAAAATGATTCTTTTCTTTAATCTTTTAAAAGTGATATCACATTAGGATTTGTTTGGAATTTTGATTTCACTAGAAGATATTTAGAACGGTCTTCACCTTATTTTTTTAAATTCTAATTTTATGCCTTAAGAATTATTTGGAGTTTGTTTTTAAACCTATCATATTCGAAAATAAAAAAGGTTGTGAAATAAATCATGCGGGGGACAAATTTATTCCAAGTATAAAAATTATTTTCAGGGGGAAATGTCCCCCTAAATCCCACCACCCCGGCTATGCTACCACTTATACATTTATTTAAGAAGAGCTAGATGTAAATTTTTGCACTTGGAGGGAGCAGTCACCATGAAAGTTTCTAAATGTTAGACACATTTTTAGCACCTAACGTATTTAATCTCTGCCCTTCATTATCATCAAATAAAGCCCAGATAGCGTTTTTCTTTCTTACTTACCTTATGGCACTAGGAACTCGAAAGTTTATTGCCACACTTACAAAAGAACGCCACCTATCCCTATCTTGAGCTAATTATATCCAGTCCACCTCATTATACCCTATCTTTTTCAAGTTAATTCTAATGTTATCCTCCCATCTGCGTCTGGGTCTTCCCAACGGTCTCTTCCCAATGGGTTTGACAGACAATATTCTGAACACGGTTCTAGAATTTCTTGTTCGTTCTACATGTACTTTCCACCGTAATCTACGATACTTGATTATCCTATCCTATCCTTGAGACATAGCATATTCATAAATTTATTTATGGCTTTGTTTGAAGCGGTTCATCCCCAGCAAAATATTATAGTTTTTATGCCCCTGGAAGCTATTTAGAGTAATCCTCACCTTTAAATTCCCGACGGACAGCAAAATTCAACCACTTTTCCCGATTTTTTTTCCCCCCGATGCAAAAAATTCAAACATACCTCCCGGTTTTCATGATTAGAGGTCAACTGTAATTTTCAAAGACGTTTTACACGTTATGTAACAGTTCTATGATTAAAGTAATTAATTAGAAGCATATACCTTCCTCAAACAAATAAATTAATGTTCAATTGGGCCATAGAAGAAAATTCTAATACAGTCCAATTTTCATAAGAAAGTCCTTTTAGAAAATACAGATAATTTTTCGAGAACAAAATTGATAGCAATTTATTATTTTATAAGTATTATTTCATAGGTATTGAGAATTCATATCAAAAGTGACAGCTGAAGGATCACGCGACTTGGCGTATGAATACGTGAAAAGTAGATCTAGTAGCTATTTTAGCAATATTTCAATTAAAATTGGACTGTAAATGAAAATTAGCTTTGGTGCGGATTCTATTCCCGTGATCATTTTTCAACTCTGTCTAGATTTTTGAAAAAATTACAAGAAAATTAAGGATTGTTTTAGTGGTGTTTGTTTGTGTGTCACATCTACCACTACCATAGTAAGTAAATACCACAGTCTGAGGACATTTCCCTTCAAGTAGACGGCACCATTAATATACCTTGTGACCCACTTCGGTGGCCGTATGGTCTAAGGCACTATACTCGCAATGGACTAGACTGCCGATTACAGGGAGTTCGTGGTTCAATCCTGGTCGGGTGTATTGAGGGTGGTTTTCCCTAAATGGTTTCCCACTCTTTATCCACGAAAATGCGTGCAACTTCCTCTAAATTCAACCTTCCTCATCCTTAGCCCATTAGCGTGATTAGTTAATAAACTTATAACCCGGATGAGTAGTAAGATGTAGTGCTAAATATATATACACCTTTTGTTTATTTCATTTTTTAAAATCATGTTGCTGATAAGTCATTATTACTTCAAAATAGTGGGCTAGGATTAAAAATAGAATGTATATTAGCTAAACGCTTTGATGCAACACCCGCTTTCTCCTTTCTCTTACCCCCTCCTCTCCCCAAACAACCCCCTCCCCCCACAAACAAACACTCTCCTGGTAGAAAAAAGAGCCATGTTTTGAGACCACAAATTGGTTTTGTCGGTCTTATAGAAGGAGTTTAACAAGTGGCGTGTTTGCGACTCGCTGAGGCAAGGAGTAAGTAGGGGAAGGAGGGGTAGTTTCCAGACTTGGCCTAATTTACTTTATTCAAAAGTCGGCTGACAGTCACTAGGGTAAAATAAACACGTGGAACGTCATAATTAGGAATAAAACCTGTCAAAAAATATGTGTTTGTATATGATAGCGTTTCACTACCCGTTAGGTCCATACGCACATATGATAAATAAGCTAGGTATGGAAAAGGTTGAGTTTGAAAGGAAATGTACACGCATTTTCTTGTATAAAGAGTGGGAAACCATATAAGAATACCCACCCTCAGTACACCCGACCGGGTTTTGAACCCCAATTCCTCCCCGTCATTGACAATTTAATCTATAACGATAGTGACGCCTCATACCATTTTACCGACGAAGTGAGTCAATTTTTTATAAAATTAAAACCAATATAAAAATATATTTATTATTAAAGATATGTGGCATACTTAAGTTTGGTAATTAATTTTTGAGTTTCAATGGAATAGATTAAGTCAAGTAAGTAAGTAAAACTTTGACAATGTGTGTGTTTATTTTAATATATCTAACTATGGAGAAATGTGGCATGCTTATGACAAAGTGAAACATAATTAGTTATATTTTTGGTTTACTTCACGTCATACTTACCGTATAGTTTACACATATTTAATTACACAAATTTAAAAGGTACGAGGAAGGTAAAATCTAAAATAAATGTACCCGCATTTATGTGAGAGGAGATTGGTAAACTGGTTAAGGAAAAAACTTGTGTATGTCCGATCAGGGTTCGAACACTGACCTCTCTGTCACTGGCAAACTAGACGTAAAATAGAGTCTTCACATCCAACAATGTGGCTACAACGTTACAATTTTAATGTTGGTTCCTTTAGCGTATCCGTTTTGATACTACGAGTAAATATCTAAAGAAACAGCTTCAGATTACGTGACTTGACGTATAAATATATTAAAGTAGTTTTAATATATTTAGTAACTGTCATAATATACTATTTTTCCTAACGTGTTCTTATTCTATATCTATATTTATATATTACGTTGTCTTACTACCCGTTCGGGTTGTACTCCTATGTACTGATTACGCTAACGTGTTA
Source organism: Timema genevievae (assembly GCA_902155825.1). Lineage (NCBI taxonomy): Eukaryota > Metazoa > Arthropoda > Insecta > Phasmatodea > Timematidae > Timema > Timema genevievae. The sequence continues at coordinate 184,455 of CABFWO010000517.1, read as the reverse complement.
GGAATTAGGAAGATTTAATTCTAGGTGAAGTGTACACGCATTTGCGCAGATGAAGAGTGGTAAACCATTAAGGAAAAATCACCCTCAAAACACCCGACTGGGATTGAACCCCAATCTAACCGTCATTGGCAGTCTATTCTATTGCGAAAGTAATGCCGTTGACCGTGCGGCCACTGAGGTGAGTCTACATTGATATTTCACCTCATAAGGTTTTAATACATGGATTATAAGTCCGAAATGAACATTTATAAAGTAATAACCAAATTAATGAATCAATTAGATTAATTGACTAGTTAAAACACTGATAAACCCATTAGAAATATTAAAGATACAATGAATTGTGTTAAAATGTTTTAAAAACTCACATAATATGTTTTTCCCTTACAAGACACATCAAGTTGTTCCTCAAATATTAGATGATTCGAAGACGGTTTTTAAAAATTACTTTAATATTAAATTATTTTACTGATTTGTCATGACTAATGCTCGTATGAAAACACATAGCTAAGGCAAATATGGTTTACATGAACTTAACCTTACACAAAAATTAACTTGTAAGTTAAATATTAAAAATTAACGATTTAACCTCAAAATAAATTTATAAGAAATCTTTAACAGCAAATCATTTTCAAATCAATCTCAATCTTTTATTTCAAATCAATAACTTGATAATATTATGTATTATGTCTAACGACAGTGAACTTAGAACACTTGAGCTTCCAGAATTTTCTTCTTTCCTTCTTCAAGTCATCTAATATTTGAATCCTCTTTCTTCCTAAGAAAATAAGTTACGTTGTTTTTTCACATAATATTTTAGCCCTTAAAATTATTATTATTAGTAGGTGTAGGACTAACAGCATATTTCAACCCGGAAATTAATAAGAGCGCAAATAATATGAAATCTAGAAAATATTTAATACTATCATTATTTTTTATGGCGCATAACGAGCTTAGAATTATTATTTTTATTGAAAATGAACTGCAAAGTACGTTTGTGACAACGGCGATGAAATATGAACATTAAAAGAGGGGGTATTAGGAGCGCAAATGGGACTAGTGCCAGATTCAAACTTAATTTACGGGAATACGACGTTTAATATTGAAACATAGTCAAATCGATACTAATGACCCAATTGAGTTATTCGTTTGTTTAATGGAACAAAGAGACCCACACGGACAGACATAAAGAAGTAATTATCACACACAGATATATTCGATTACTTGCAAAGATTTAAAAAAAAAAGGAAACCATTTTATTTGTGGTGTGTGTGCTTGCGTGCGTGCGTGTGTGTGTGTGTGTGTGCACCACTTCTTAATATCCATTCGGGCTAACCAAATATTTTAAGCTAGTGCGATACGGAAAAGTAGGGTATAATTGAAACTCTCAGCACATCCGACCGGGATTCGAACCCCAACATCCACGTTACCCTCGAATCAGACTCGATGAGGTTAATGCTTTACCGCATGTGCCCACCAATGCAGTTATGAACCAAGTACATTTTGCGTTTCCTCTATTTTTGTGTAATTTAACTCATGAATATTTAAAACAAATTAGAATAGATTCATTTTTAATTACTACGCTTAGCACACGGGTTATTAAAGGCTTAATTTAAATAATAATAATAATAAGGATAATTTAGAAGTGGAAAGAGAATTTGGGAACCACAGTGCATCCAGCCAGGATATGAACCTCAACCTACCAGTTACCGGCGCCTTAAACATTGCTAACCCCAGTGCAGGATGAAGAGCTGATTACAAAATAGGCTTACGTTAGATTTAAGAACAGACATGCTTTTATGATTTCAATATTAGCAATTTCATCTTGTCTGGTATACTGAGGTTGTTTTCCTCTAAATAATTTACCCTCTCCCTTCATTAAATTGCTGGTACACACCCTTAAAACTATACCGTTCCTCGTTCGTATCCCATTATTACAAATACGCGGATATTACGGACGTGCAGTATGACAGTAGCTTATTTGCACAGGCGTGTTGTTTCTATAATTTAACGACGTTGAGAAACTCGATGCTATTTTGCGAAGCGGTCTGCATCTAGACTTGATGCATCTAAAGTACTCTTAGCACTATCCCACTTAGACGCCAATGTACTAAATAGAAATAGAGGGAGAAGAATGATCAGTCCACTCTGCGAGGCCTCTTTTCCTTATATGCTGATAACATTTTCTCTCTTCCGCTAACGAAGATACACACTACCTCTACTATTTGCGCCTGGACAGCATTGACTTGCATTAAAAAAATAGTGTTTTCTACTTTAGATAGACATATGCTTACACGGACTTTTTGTTACCAGCCCCGTGGTGTAGTGGTCTGTTCACCTGGCTACAAGCCTATGGGTCCCGGGTTCGATTTCCAGTTGGTACCATGGGTATTTTTATCTTAAGGGGAATGATCCCAACGGTCACCAGGGTTAGGTAAACTATGCTTAAGTTAGGTTAAGACTCCCCCTCCCCCTGGCTCCACAATTTCATAATCACTATCATCTAATAGCGGGTACGACGTGTAGACAACCCTCTATGGTGTATCCTGAGCAACGTGCTGTGCCGCCAGAACAGTTAGTAGTCTACACATAATACAACCAAACCTAACCTGAATGTCATGTTCGCTACCGGTTATATATCGCATATGATTAAAAAACGATCAAAAACATACTTTTGTAATCTATATATTGGCAGGAATAATCCTCTAAAACATTTTTTTGAATAAACCAAATAATCTAGGTTGTAGAAAATAAAAAATAATGTTAACAATATAAGGATATTTTTGTATTTATTTAATAATTTATGGTGTTTGTTTTAATCTTATATCTTTAAAAATCGACAAATGAAAAGTAAATAGACTACCATAGGCAGTCCTGTCTTATTATTCAAGGTATTTTAACGTGTACTTTCTGAACCGAGTGATTGTATCAGCACATGACTTATAAACTAACTCAAATTTAGAACAGGCACAACATCCAGCACCCAGTCGTTAATGTATCACTGTGAAAAGGGAAACCTACATTTAACTAATGATACATTTTGCGGCTATACCAGGAATCAAACCCGAGACTCTTATAGCTCGGTAGACAAATACGCTACCGATTGAGCTCACGTGTCGGATGAATTCCTGTCTTTAATTTCCTCAACGTCACCGGTAAGGGGTAGTTCATAAACCACGCAAAGGCTTTTTTCTTACCTTTTTAACCCCCCCCCCCTTCCCCATGTAACAGCATGTAGACATTTAGCCTATCTCCCCCTCCCCCAACCTGTGTTACGTAACTTTTCCCACAAAGAATTAATGTAATTTTTTTCATAGGGAAGTTTTGTGATACTAAAGGAGGTATTCAGATTTAATACTTCTTAAAATCCATTTTAAATCCTGATTATAAATGATTTCAGAGATAATTCTTATGTATACAGTCTTAAAGACGTCGAGCTCTAATTCCTCAGGTTCATGAGGAAAAACCTCTGCTATATTTATGTTATGAATGTCAGGTCTGCGATCTGAATAAAAGCCAGACGGCGCGGCACTACTATGTGCTGAGTAGGATGGCCCTTTTCTGTAGTGGCACTACATGATGATATTAAAGTGCCCACATACGATGCTTGACGCTGGGGGAAGACATCTTTCTTAATATTGTGCACTTTTTTTATAGTCATATGATCATCATATAGAGAGCTATTTAAACAATTCCAGGCAAACAACTTTTCTAAATTATATTTTGGATTAATCTACAATTTTACTTTAGCTAACTTATCAATACCTGGGCTCATGTTTCGTTCCAACATTGATTCTGGATCCTGGATTCACTCTCGAAAAAGACTATAAGGCCAGTGAAGTGGAGATCGGGTTTCGAATACCTGTCGGGTGTACTCAGGGTGGTGTTCCCTAAATGGTTTTATATTCTCTCTCCACGTTAATGAGGGTAAATTACCTCTAAAACTCTACCTTCCTAATTTCTACTCCATTAGATAAATATAATAAAAAAATAACTAGAATAATTAAAATTTGACTATACTACCCTACAAAATGTATACTAAAAAGGTCGAATTTAAAGAAAATCTACCGGCATTTGCATGGAGGGAGAGCGGGAAACCATGTAGGAAAAGCAACCCTCAGTAGACCTGACTGGTATTCGAACCTCATCTCTCCAACATCGGCCGTCTAGTTTACTGAGAGAATGATAATTTATACAATGCGGCCACCGTATCGGGTGTGTAATAGTTGCGTTTATATACATACACACTAGTTTTATCAGAAGGGAAAAGGTATAGGCTTCAATAAACATACCTTTTGAGAATAATTAATTATATTTGAAGCTTTACTTTTCATAACATGCTGCTGGTACGAAGAAATAACACTATTGATGGACTCCTCAAACTTGACTCGAGATAAATTCTGTACTTTTGCTTATTTCCATTTCCCTACAACATCTTTTTAAGACTCTTCCACTATTTTTTTCTGGATATCGCTTTTTATACAAAGGCAATGAACAAGTCTACCCCTTTTGAAGAAATTATTTTTGTTTTTGTACAAACACAAGCGATTATTCACGGCCTATGCAAAAGAATGTGCATTAGGAATCTAAACTATACTCAAACTCAACTATACTTATAAATTAAGGCCGCTTCGACTGACAGCTGTTATTCAACTAAAAGCACGTGAGGGAGTCAGTAGATTGGACACATTTAAACAATTGTGGGTAGTATAAACATGTCACTGTCATGCGCATGAAAATATGTATTTTCGAATGTGCTTGGCGTTCATAGTCTCGGATAGACAATGCCACCAAAGCGCATTCGAAATATTTATAGACAAAAAGTAAGTACTAAACTTGCATTTTCAACTCCACAGATATTTGGAAGTTATCTATCTATAAGTATGTTTATCAAAGGTGAAAACATGAACAATAATATTATTTTTGAACATTAGAATTTGAGTATAAAATTTGAGTTACGTAAAAGTTTGATGTACCCCACTTCACCCTCTATGTAACAGCATGAGGACGTTATAGATCCCAACTACCCCCCTTTAAAGCGGTATGTGGTTTATGGACGACCCCTAAGTGCACCTTTACTAATTCAATAATCATCCAATTTTTTATTTTACCTTTTCCCGCTCTAATGAAAAAGTTGTATTCATTTCTCGTTCCGGTGCCAAAGTGGTTCTAGTGGCAGACCACAAGCCGATGGGGACATGTTTGATTCCAAGAGGGGCGTAAACAGATCCATTCAAATGGGCCATAGCCGGACATTTGAAAGAAAAATTATCCATACAAAAAGAGATCTGTCCAGATTTTATTTTCCTGTATTTACAAAATATATCAAAATAACTACCCCTTCCTCGTTAAAAGAACCTTTTTTTTAAGTTAATATGAAATAAATTGTTGGTATTTTGTCACGTGTTGCTTTCATTTCATAGGGAGTTAATCCGAGGGTACCGCTGATACCCTGATAACCTATATACGATAGAGGTGGGAGTGAGTGATAGGGGAGGGGGGTTCAGTGAGCTGCAAAAATGAAACAATATTTTCAAGTTTGTAAATCTATTCAATCCCCTGGTATTTTCATAATTTTTCGGGTACAGAGTGACTTTAAATTCTCTTAAGAAACGTGACAATATTTATTCAGGCCATCCTAGTATGAGCAACGTTTATAAGTACTCAAGGGACGTGAACAACAGCCCTTAGTTTGTGCAAAGCACCTTAAAAAACCAACATAAATATAAACTATACTAATTAAAGTACTTCAAGAAATTTAAAATAAAATAAATGAGCCCTACATGTGTGAGCCCACCGGCCAAGGCATCAACCTTGTCTGGTCTGGATTTCTGGTGACAAGGAGGTCGGAGCTACAATCTCGTCTGGGCGTACTGAGATTGGTTATCACTAAATTGTTTTACACTCCCCCTTCATACAAATGCGAGCTCACTTCCTCTGAGTTTCAGTGGAATGGCGTGAAGCGTTTTCAAGTTAAGCACTAAGCTAAGAGTTAAGCTGGTCAGATGGAGACAGAGTGTGGGAGAACATATCACAGGTACAGTTTTAACCAGCTCGGCTTAACACTGGTATTATTCCACGACAATACAAGGTAGAATTCTACCTTTGTCGTTCCAAGCGCATTAGTTGAAGATGAGCTGTGAACAAACAACTAAAAACAACTTTGTTTAATTTCTGACGCAATATTAGAGCTAAACTCTGCCAACCACGCTACATCATTTCCCGAGAATTTATGTTTCATGAGAAAATAAAGCTTTGCTCACAGAGAAAACCACATCCCCCACATAGCTCCGTTATTTCATAGCGATGCTAGAGCACAGCTCCGTGGTTATGTGGTCAGAATGGTCGGGAAAGGTACTAAGGAACCTTGGTTCTATTCCGGTTGATGCTGACAAGACGAGGATATTTAATATTTATACACTAGCTCGTCTAGTTATCCTATCAGGAGATATCTACTTATGATATAAATTAGTGTAAGGTGCGGCCGAAGAGAGTGCAAGTATTTTTACAGAGTTTTTATAGAATTTAAGTTTTTTGGCAAAAATGAATCAAATATTTCTCCTGTAGCAACAGAGAGTTTACTTTTCTGCACATGCTAATATCAACAGATCTTGAATATATGTCAAGGGTGTCCTAGAATTTTGTCAAAACCTTTTATCTTTATTTAGAAAGTTTTGACAAAATTTCAGGACACCCTTGACAGATATTCAAGATCTGCTGATACTAGAATGTGCAGAAAACTAAACTCTATGTTGCTACTGGAGAAATATTTGATTTATTTTGGCCAAAAAAAATAATGCTATAAAAACTGTAAAATTACTCGCGCTCCCTTCTGCCGCACCTTAATAAGTGCACATTAAATACTCCAATAAAAGATGTATATTTAAAAACAAAACACAAATCTCTCCCAGTGTTGCTCAGCCTCGCACGTGGCTGCACGAATATGAAGGGGTGTGTTCGGGGTGGTTGGGTTAGGGGGTGGGGGTGGGGGGTGTTAGGAGTTATATTTCACCCCCGCCCTCTCAAACCCTTGCCCGAGTCCCGGGTCAACAGTCTCGTCGCTTTCTCGAGATGAGACCCAACAAGAGAACGAGTAGAGGACACAATAACCGGCGCCTACCGTCCTGGGGTGGCGACGGCAGCGTCGTGGCCCTCGTTGCCATGACTACCAGTCTCCCGGCCGCCCATCCAACCACCACTTCCCCGGGTTGAGGAGGCGAGGGTACCCCACCCCGCTCCGTTCACGCTGAAGCGAGATATGTCTATCGATACATTTATATAGTATCGGATATTCTATGTTTTTCACGTTGAGATATAAGATGTCAGTTCATATTTCAAGCAGAGGTTTGTTCAAAATGTCGGTGTAAATTAGCCGACATTGTATTATTATTTTAATAATAGTTCTCAAATTAAAATAGCAATAAAACGCATCGGAGTGCATGTGGAATAAACATCATGCCATCTAGCCTTATTTGACTGCAATGAGGAGACCAAGGTTCGAATCCCGGTTGGATGTACTGAGCTGGTTTTTGGTTTAACCATCTCCCTCCATCTTCCTCATCGTTACCGAAAATATTCTAAATAAATATTATATATATTTTTAACATCATGTCTTACTGCCCATTAGGATTATACACTTATGTACTATTACGCTAATGGATTAAGGATAAGGAAGGTTTAATTTAGATGAAGTGTACACGCAATTTCGTGGAGATAGAGTGGGAAACAATTTAGGATAAACCCCTTTAAGTACACTTGACAGAGATCGAACCACGATCTCCCAGTCATCGGCAGTCTAGTATATTGCAAGAGTAGCGACTTAGACCATGCTGCCACCTAAGAGGGTTAGATGAATATTAAGAAGCGGAGCAAAGAAGACAACGTATTTTCGGACCAGTCAAACGTGGTGGTACTGAGCCAACTCGTCCTGTTGCTGGTAATATTAATATTGTGGAGCTGTGAATGTAGACAAAATAATATTTTACATCGCAAACTGATTAAAACTTTTTTTTATGGCGAACACGACGGAGCGATAATTTCAGTGCCGATGTAAGAAGTGATACATCTTTTTCTCATTTATCCCCGTCCTTCTTCCGTCCCTTGGCTACTCACTTTCATCGCTCCCCTTTGCTTCCATGAGGGGGAAGTGGCGTTCTTTGTTTATTCGGTTCTTATCTCGTAGCTAAAATAGTTCTCTGAAGCTTTCATCTCCCCCCACCTCCGTCCACCAGTTCGTCCCCTCTCCTTTACTTCAACAGATGGCAGAGAGGGGGAAACCATTTATATATAAAGAAGGATCGTTTTTAAATAGGAAGTGCTTGAACGTATTTTTGAAAGATAAAGAAGATCATCCCAAAGAGACAGATTTTCTTTCAATAACTGGTCGAATTAAATGAAAATAAATACTTGTAGATATAAAATACTTAAATATCCCAAGACGTTATGATTGTAGGGCTATAAAAATGTCGCCCGCATAACTAATTCAAAAGCAATGCAATTTTTTCTGATTATATTTAGTTTAATTTGCTTTCAGGGTCATATAATTTTATTATTATTAGCACCGCGTCTTACTACCCATTCGGGTTATACGTACTTAAGCTAATGTGTAATGCAGGGTGATTGTGAGATGAAATGGAGGACCTACAGTTTAACGTGGAATCCGAACCACGGTGGAGGCCTGGCACTCCTCACATTTACAAGTTGTGATTAATACACGTCTTGTCAGAAGTGAATAAAGGGTTCATATAATTATAAATAAAAGGCTTAATATGAATTATTAATGGTTAGCCTTTATTTTATTACCACGTCCTACTACCTATTCAGGTTATATGCATATATGATAATTACTCTAATGGGGTAAAGATGAGGAAGGAAGTGTGTTAGAGGTAATATACCCGCATTTGCTTGAAAGGAGAGTGGGAAACCATTTAGGGAAAACCACCCTCAGTAGAACCGACCGTGATTCAAACCCCGATATCCCGTCTTCAGCAGGCCAGTATAATCTCTAATTGACCCTTGAATTAATTTGACGATCACCCCAGACAGGTGGCCGCATCGTCCAAAGCGTTAGATTCACGTTACAATCAGCTGCCGTTAATAAATATGTTGGGGTTTTGAATCGCAGCCAGGTGCGCTAAGAGTGTTTTTTCCACATTAAATGCATTGCTGTGGTTATATCCTCCACTCTACATGCTAAATGGTTTCTAACGATTACGCCACACAAATGTGGGTGCATTTTATTTGACATTCTACTTTCCTCATCATTTTACAATAAGTATAATTAAATGCGAATAACCCGGACATATAATCATACGCGATGCATAATGGTAATCATATTATTATTTTATAAGTATATTATCTACAAAAATGACAGCTTCAGATCACATGACTTGACGTATGAATGTTCGAAAGAAATTTAAGTAACGTTTATAACTGTCAAACTCAGATACTAGCCTTTATACTGTGTTTCTAATATAAACCCTAGTTTGTATAGGATGCTCCCCCGTATCGGTGGCATAGTTAGCTAACGCGCTGGTTTCGTGTTGAGCTAAAGTGTCGAGGACGGGGAGATCCTAGTTCGAATCTCGGTCATGTGAGCTGCAGGGGTGCACACACGAGGGGGGTCTAGTGGGTACGGACCCTCCCCTGGTGAACATGAAGTAGCATATAAACAAAATATTAAATAAAAAACAATGATTTATCAATGTTAAATCACCTTAAAGCAGTGGTTGAAAATAACCCAATGTCTCAATACAGTCTGTGTACAGCCTCATTAAGTAATCTGTTAAAAGTATGAGTCATATGAATAATGGATTGGATCGACTATCGACCTGTAACTTTTTTACTTACCCCTCCAAATTTTATGTGTGTGCCCCTGTTGAACTAGGGGTAGTTTTTCCTAAATGGTTTTTCACCCTCCCTTCAAACAAATGTGGGTTCACTTCCTCTAAATTCAACCTTTCCAATTCCTAACCCACTAACGTAATTATTATTTAAGCTTATAGCCGTAACTGATAGTAAGAAGTGGTGATGCCATTTTTTGTATAGGAAGCTCACTTTCAACCACCAATATTGATGAGTCACTAAAACTTGCATTCTAGAAATATATCATTTTGATTTATTAATTAAGAATTTACCCACTTTGGTGGCTGCATGGTCTAAGGTGATACTCTTGCAATAAACTAGACTGCTGATAACGATGATGTTGTGGCTCGATCCCAGTTGGCTGTACCTAATGTGGTTTTCCATTCTATCTCTTTACACAAATGCGGGTACATTTTCTCTAAGTTCAACCTTCCTCATCCTTAACCCATTGGCGTAATTAGTAACTAAGCGTATAATCCAAACAGGTATTAAGATGCAGAGCTAGAAAATAAAATTTAAATACAATTATTGTATTTTTTTTCAACATTATAGGTGTCAGACTTCTGTGCAGGGGTCCGGGGTTCAATTCTCAGTCCCAGCACAGATTTATCTGATTGCCAAACTCTTCCTTCACCTCTGACAAGACGTGTAGTAATCACAACTTGTGAATGACAGGCCTCCACCGTGGTTCAGATCCCACGTTAAACTGTAGGTCCTCCATTTCATCTCACAATCACGATAGTAAATAATTTTTCAACATTTTGGCAACACGAGTTACCACTTTTCAAATAAAGATCTTACTATGTAAATAAACATGTAGTTCTATCACTAGAGTTTACAAAATATAGTTACCGAGTATATCAAAATATAAACGAAGCTAAAACTCGTCTCAATTATTATCAAGACTTTGTATGAAGTTTTGACAAGTCCCCAAGATAAAAGAGAGTAGAATAAAGCTTTTAAAAAATGTGTGGTTGAGGCGCATGGTGGGGGAGGGGGGGGGAGGAATATGATTAATTCTGTCAAGTACCCATACTCGTGTGTTTTATTACAGTTCACCGCCAAAGTTTCCGGTGGGGAAGTTTCGGTGCTACTCCGTGGAATGATGTGTGAAATCAGTTGGACTTGATGGGTTCCTTTCTATACTTCTCGAAGGAAGTTTAACGCTAAGAGAAAATGGTTAGCTCGGGCGAAACAAGAAGAAGCACGGTCGAAGCTAACGTCTTGACATCCATTTCCTTTTCTTATCTCACACTTTCAAATCCTACTTCTCTCACCGTAAGCTCACAATGATAAAAACATAAAATAGCTAGAAATTGTGTACAAAAAAAACAACTTATGGCCATGTTTAGAATGTAGTTTCAGGAGTCGAACAATCTCCCGGCTTACGAATAACAAGCAGATTTGGTCGAAAGAGGTATTGAATGACATACTAATCTCGACTATAAATATGTATGGGTAAAACTAAATGGTCGATCTCAATGGAATTGGGGTAGATTTTTCTTTTTTTTAGCACCGCGTCTTACTACCCGTTTGGTTTGGGTAAAGTTCTCCCCATGAGGTCGACGGATTTTTCTTGAGCGATATAAATCCATAGCACAACTTCCTTCAGAGGGGAAGTAAACCCGTCGGTCCCATGTCGATTGTAGCATGTAAAAGAACCCTGGAAGGTATGTGAAAATACCGTTCTGACAAAATTGGCAGGCCCTTTTGTGCGCGCTTATAGAAAGTAAGTATTAATATCAAAATTATTTAAGAAAGAACCAAAAAATTTAAAAAAGTTACTAACTAAAATGGCTCCATCTATATCTTTAAAAACGAAAGTGTATATTTTTGTCGGACGCAATATCGACCTATTTTATGGGACTAAACTGAAAAATTAGATCTTTAATTGAAATGTGTTGACCTGAAGATGTGCAACCACTATTAAAATTAAAACAATTTTTACCTGAAGTCAAAAAGGTAATATCCTCGACCCAACAACATCTCGGAAAACCCCTGGGACTTTGGGGCCCATCTTCGATTGGGGGGTAACCCTTGATACCTTACTCAAAAAAATCCCCTCCAACCCCATCTGGCCACCCTCCCTTCCCAAACGCATCTCCGGAACACTAGTGTTACGAGGCTCATCTTCGGGTGAGGCGTACCCCTCGAGACCCTACCTAAAAAAATTCCCCCAGCCAACCCTCTTTAGACCCCCCCTTCCCCTCAGACGCATCTACAGAAAAACTCCCCCACTCCTTTCCAGCCCCTTTCCCCCCCGCATTACCGAAACGGCTTGGTTTTGGGGACCAATTTTCGAATGGGGTTTACCTGTTATTAAATTAATGGAATTTTCGTTAATCTCATGAATCTTTTATGGGAAAATGATTATTCCTGTATAAGGATTTATTATAAAATATTTACCATCGCAACCTTAAGTCATTAACAAGGCCACCGCGACGTCGCCTTCATTTAGGTTGTATTCTTGATTTAAATATGCAATGTAACAAGAATAGAGATGGCCTTGTAACCTCTATGGAAATTTTTATATAAGATATGCGCAATTTACTCACAGGTTTTGCTAGTTGTATTAAAAGAAAAAACACCATTTAGAAATGATAAAAGTGTTTGTGGCATGTTAGAAAACATTATGGTCATAGTGAGCAATTACATTTTTAACTTCGTCTTATGTTTCATATGTAGTTTTCATTTTAAAAACTCTAGCACATATTCTATGATATAAATGTAATATAAAATATTCATAAAATATATTATTAGTTATGAATGGTATTTGATTGAGGATCCAATTACGTCATATTTATTCTACTAAAGAAATATGAGAGGCCCCCCCCCTCCCGTAGAGCATTTAGCTTAGATATATTTCATTGGTACGCAACCTTGGGGTGCCGAGTCATCAAGGGGTCACAGAATTTTTTTATGGATGAAAAAATAGGATACGTAAAACCACTCTTAGGTAAGATGCAGCCTAACATTTATAGGACACCAAAAATTCACCATAAACGTTAGGCATATGAGGAGAATGACTCGCGTAAGAAGGAAGAATACGTTTATTTATTTACATGATTGCACAGGGTCTTCTAAATAAAACAATACTTTAGTGGGGCTGCACTAACAAAAAGGTAGCGAGCGAACCACTGGATTATTTGACCTATACTTCTATAAGGTGAATGCACAAGAGAAATTTCAGGGGGGAGGGGGCGGGTTGGGGTGAAAGAGGGGAAAATATCTGTCTAAATTTATGACTCTTAGTTTTATTTTCCACTGTTTCCAGGGTAACATATGACTGTAGTGTAGGTCTAAGTTATATAAGTTTACAGTGGTCGCATGACCAAAGGCTGTTTGTTGTAGCGGCAGTCTCACCCAGCCCGCCCAATACATCGTCAATATATACAGTGGCGTGGCGTGGCATGTTGCCAGGGTAAGCATCACTTGTTCCAGGTAGGATGGTAGGGAGTGCGAGTTAATGGCAGTATTTATAGCAAATATATATATATGGAAATAACACATTTCACGCACTTCAGTGGCCACGTGGTCTAAGGCGTCACTCTCGCAATATACACTACTATGCCAATTACGGGTTCGATCTCGGTCGGGTGTAATGAGGGTGTTTTTTTCTAAATGGTTTTCCACTCTCTCTCTCTCTCTCTATACACACATATATATATATATGGCAAAATGTATCAAATATTTATCAAGTAGAAACATAGGGGCTAATTTTCTTCCCACAGTAGTTTCAACAGTCTCTTGAACATTTCTCATTCGTGTCCTAGAATTTGATAACTTTTTTTCTTCATTTAAAAGGTTTTAATCAAATTCTGCCATGTTCATGATAGATAGTCAAGAACTGTTAAGATTGCTTCGTGTAGAGAATTAATCCCTATGTTTCTACTGGAGAAATTTTGGATTTATTGTGCTGAACAAAATGGTTTGCTAAGAAAATTGCAGAAATGCCGACCTTTTATCGCGTCCCCTTCCCTCCCACCTTAAACTGTAACTGTGAATAATTGTTCTGGTAACTCAATAGAACACTCATTGGTCAGGTATCGACGGAAATACTTTCTCATTTGAGTTATGTAGAGAGGAGAATGTATATGATTTGTCAAATAGGGGACCGAGTGAGATAATAATATGTGACGGATAGAGTTTTAAAAAGCTCTACATACCTTGGCAACACTCCATGACACGCCACTGAATATATGTTAACAGCAACTTAAACTGATCGCGCAGTGCTTACCTTACCTATCCAAGACATGCACGAGCCGGTGACCGCCAGTCCTACTTCGATACTAGTTTCATATCACCGTCGAGGTTGCATTAACCTTTGACCCCATTTTCCCTCTCCGGCTGTTTTAACTGCCGGAAAACGGGGAAAACCCCAGTTTATCTTATGATAAAATTTCCAGTTGCGCAGGAATCGAGCCCGGGACCCTTAGCTGAAGATAGATACACACTACCGACTGAGCTGAGAGGTAAGGCTATATATATCCTACGTATCTAACAAACTTTCTCCCATGCTCTAGACCAGACAAGTAAAACTTACAGTCCGCTGACCTCATGAGGAACCATCTTTCAATGCAATCCTATTCATATTTTTATAAACGTCGAGAAAATACAACAATTGGTAATTTGCCATAAATTGAGGAACTCGGCCAAGTGAGATTGGTGTATCAAATTTGTACTTAAAAAAATTAATGATCAACTTCCAAAATTTGTTGAATTATTTGAGCACCAAATATGTTCATTGTTCGGGAGTACATTTCTGGTTATTGTTTTTATCACTGCGTCTTACTATCTGTTAAGACTCTACGCATATATATTAATTACGCTATTGAGTTATATATGAGTAAGCTAGAATTTTGATTAATTGTACCAGAATTTTCGTGGAGGGAAATTGGAAAACAATTATGGAAAAACCACCCTTAATACTTACGACCGGAATTCGAACTCCGATCTCCCCATCATCAACAGTCTAGTTTACTGTGAGAGTGACGCCTTAGACCATTCGGCCACTGAATCAAGTGGGTATTAGTAAAATGTTCCTTTCCACTAAGTATTTATTTTACCAACCACACACACATGATATAATGAGATTTATTGGGGTGAGAGGGCGAAAGGGAAAGATATTTCCCAAACTCTAACCACCAATCTTCGAACTGATATAAAAAGAGAAAGCGAATGATTGGGACCATAGAAGATCTCTGAGCTAATATTTACTGTAGGGCACCCCCTAAAAGCTGACGAATAAAGAGGATTTCAGTAATCGTCACGCAAACATAGAGCAGATAGCCTTCCTCTCGCCTCCCCCCTTCCCCTCCAACCACCGTACGTGTCATTACATCGTGGCATAGTTATTGTCTTAGTTTATCCGTGCAAGATTCATCTTTTAGAGTTTAGATGGATCTGTGAAGATTACTAAACTCATTCTAACGTAGAGAATTTAATGACTTACAAATTGATTTTTTTGAAATCATGTCTAGCCTTGCGAAGTTTTTGTTTATGTTCCCCCCTCCCCCC
>CABFWO010000517.1:157380-168932 GCA_902155825.1 Timema genevievae | reverse complement strand
CCCCCCCCGCCCTCTATTCAAGTCCAGCCTCGTAGGAATAACCTTATCTGAAAAATAGTAAAGTTGCTAGATCTATTTTCGAGTATTCAAACGTTAGGTAATGCTATCAGCAGTTGTCACGTTTGATAAATATTATCAATAGCTATAAGATAACAGTAATAAAATTCTATAAATGTTTGGGGGGAGAGGGGGAGTTTGTATTGTCTAAAAGGTTCTTCCGACCAGAATCATACTATTCGTTTAACACAGCTGTTGTTTAGAGCCACGTCTTACTACCCATTAGGACTATTTTCATTTAATAAAGTTTATAGAGTAGGGACGAGGATGGTAGAATTTAGAAAGAATTTACCAGCATTTGCGTGAAGGGAATCCGTGGGGTAACAATCTAGGTGGGAGAAATACTTTAGCATACTGAGCCAGGATTCGAACGCTGACCTACCCGTCTCCGGCAAGCCAGACTAGATGGACTTGACCACGTGCTCAGTACCGAGTTGGAAAATTCTAGCTTTATGTTTAACGTCTATGTAGGTACAGGGTCATAGACAATAGTTTTGTGTTCATTCGAGGAAACAATAAACAAATGTGTTATCAAAGGTTTATTCAATATTTAATCTAAGCGCAACATCTGGTTGGTAATATCTGTCGTCTAGGTAATCCCTTAAGGTGAGAGTGTAGGGGGACTCGAGTTTGAGGTGAGTATTTTTTCAGTTTTCATATCAAAAATATTTTTTGGTCTAAAGAAATCAAATATTCCTCTAGTAAGAACATAGAGTTTAATTTTCTTCACATGGTGACCTCAATAGTTTTTGAATATTTTGTCAAGGATGTCCTGGAATTTAATGACAACATTTGTTCTTCATTTAAAAAGTTTGCCATCTAATGGCTCTATGCTGATGACAGATATTCAACAACTGTTGGTATCCACACCGAACAAAATTAAACTCTATGTTTCTACTGGAGCAATATTTTATTTATTTCGTCCAAAAAAAAGTTTTGCTATAAAAAATACAATAAACTTTAGTTAACTCGTGTTTCCTACACTCCCACGGCTTTCATCCACGGCAACCGTTTTTTAACCGGTGTGTCACGAAGGTCCACTAGGTGTGGCGCGGGAGCTTGCAGAAAGATCAAAAAGAGGCAAAAAAAAGTAATAAAAATTAAATCTTTCTTAAATCCAGGATCAAAATTATCTTTAAAAATAATTAATTATTATTTAATTTTAATTTTATTTATTTAGCACCGCGTCTTATTGGTCGTTCGGGTTATACGCTTAAGTACTAATTACACTAATGGATCAGGAATTGGGAAGGTTGAATTTATAGAAAGTGAACCCGCATTTATGTGGAGGGAGAGTGGAAAACCATTTAGTAAAAACCACTCACAGTTCACCCGACTAAGATTCGAACCTCGATCTCCCCGTCCTCGATAGTCTTGTTCAACACGAAACTAGCGAATTAGTCAACTACGTCACCGAGGCGGGCAGTTAATTATTAGAATTCTACCTATTTAAATTTCAAATACAATTTTAATATACGTTTATTAATGATAAAATCTATTTTTGAGAAAACTTATGGATTGTGCTGACAATTAGAGGGGCTAATTAGGTGTGCCATGAGTTGAAAAAGGTTGAAAATTGCTAATTTGGAGACTAGGGTGATGCGTAAACCACTGTGGTAGATTTATCAGATGTTGAATACCATCCCCTGGAGCACCCGGCTGAGATACGAGTCTCAACCTCTCCGTCCCGAGTAGCCCAGTCCATTGCGAGTCTGACGCCTTAAACTGTGTGACCAACGGTGCGAATAACTTGTAGTCAGTATCTGTAAAACCAACTCTGATTAACTAATTAA
This sequence comes from Timema genevievae, assembly GCA_902155825.1. NCBI lineage: Eukaryota > Metazoa > Arthropoda > Insecta > Phasmatodea > Timematidae > Timema > Timema genevievae. The sequence goes on along the minus strand of CABFWO010000517.1, from coordinate 167,082 downwards.
TTGTAATGCCACATAGGTGTAAGTGTGTATGTAATATTCTCTTTCAAGTACGATCACATTCACCTTTAGAACCAACGGTGAACCATGTGACCGCAGATTCGGGCAGCTCACTGTTAACACATACATAACGGGTGTGTGACTCCCATCGGTTGTCGAATGGTCTAACGCACTACTCTTGTGTTGGACTGTATCGCCTGAAACGGGGGGGATAGGGGTTCGAATCCCGGTCGGTTACATTGATTGTGTATCTTTCCCAAATGGTTTCCCACTTTCTTTCCTCTAAAACTCTACCTTCCCCATACCTATTCCAATAGCGTAATTGATGTACGCTAATAGTCCGAAGGGTTACTATAATGCAGTGGATAAAAAAAATCATGATAGTGACGCGATAAACCACGAGACGAACGATGAGGGTAAATAACTGTTCTCAAGTCATGTTTTCACCCAATAGTTAGGCCATACCTCCCCGCCTCCACCATTTTTAATTAAAATTGAAAAAAAAAATGGAACACATCGATCCGGTGGAGGCCATCACACCGCATATCAAACGGACCAAATACGCCTCCTGAATAATGTGCCTCAGGGATCGCCTTTCGAATTCTGTTCCGCAAGACATACCGGGCGTCCCTCGTGCTTAATTAACTTTTGCGGGTAAGAGAGTGGCGTGGGTGTTTCGAGGGTGGTGAAAGAGTAAAGGGCGTGGTTTGACGAGTTGGTAAGGAGAGGGTGGAGGGTGCGCCTATCTTACATTTGACTGGTTTGTCTCGAAGATCTTCATCAAGACGCCAGTGTTCTGAATTAATTAGACACAGTGGGTGTTGGGGGAGGATAATTAAGTGATCCAAGCTATTTGCTGTACGTTTAAACGAGAGGTTTAGAAATGTCGTATCCCGTGGATATTAGTTCACTCCCCCGGATTGCCTCTTGTTTTGTTTTTTTTAGCGGATGGTTTGGTAAAAACAAGGTGTCTGTGTGGCTGTTAAAAGTGCAAGCTGATTATGCTCTTATAGTACCCTAATTAACTCTCCTTTCTCCCTGCGTTTGCCTTAATGTGGAAATGTAGAAAAAAAACAATAAAAGGCCAGTGTTTTTTGCAGTTTTTATAGTAAAACAATTATCTTTTTGCCAAAAATAAATAACATATGGCTCCAGTAGAAACATAAGAACTTAATTTTTTTTACATGGTAATATCAACAGTTTTTGATTATCTCTCAAGGGTATCATGGAGTTTAATGACAACTTCTTTCGCTTCATTTAAAAAGTTTATCATCTAATGACGCTATGCTCATGAAAGATATTCAAGAATTGTTGATACCACCATGTGAAGGAAATTAAACTCTAGGTTCCCACTAGAGCAATATTTAATTTATTATGGCCAAAAAAATTATTTCCTATAAAAATTGTAAAAAACACTTACTTTTCTCATGTCCCTTACACTCCTACCATAATATGTTAGATCTTCCCATAGCTAAGTCATTAACGGTTCTTAGTTTTAGATGAAGGGTCGAGAGTTTGAATCCAGGAGACACTGAGCTCAGTTACCCAGGTAAGTTCCTTTAGATTTTATTAAGTGTTTATTAAATGTTTCAATGCCAATATTTTAATCCGATGCCTTTTCAATTTTTCACGATTTTCATATTTTAGTTCGATATGTGTGACTGTTGAGTTATCCGTATCGGTGGTAGAAAGGTCTAACGCGTCACTCTCTTGTTGGACTGGATTTCCGATGAAGGGGACCCTCGGTTCGATGTACTGTAGGTGATTTCTTATAAATAGTTTTCCCACGCTCCCTTCACGCAAATGTGGATACACTTCCTATAAAATTATCCCTTCCTCATCCTTTATCCATTAGCGTGATTAATGTATGAGTATGGCCTTTACCGGTACTAAGACACGGTGATTTTTATTTACAGTTTAGGTTTAAATAATATATTACCCAGTGTAGTTTTATAGATACAGGCTATTTTTATGTAGTCCTAGATTAAGCTCATAAAATGCCATGGTAGTGGTAAAAATATAGGTAAAAATGTTGACAAACAAATAAAACATATATACAGAAATACACATATAATATATATACCTAATTATTACATTATTGCATCAATTTTTATAAAAATTGGTTTGATTGATGATTTTAAGAATACTTAATTACATTAGTAGCGCAATTATTTAATTTCCAACTAAATTATATTTACATTAGTTCAGTTATCCCAGAAATCATAAATTAAAATTTATGTGTATGTAACAAACTCACCAAATCAATGTTTTATGTCTGTTACGCTTGTTTAAATATTTTAGGAATTAAAATATTGTTAGTTAGATTGGAGCTTGGTATCGGTTTTCCATAAATGTTAGAATATTGGCTTTCAGTACACAGATGTGGTTAATTTAAACTGGGCTGAGCTGTTCTTAAAACCTGTTCCTAGCCTACTATGAAATACCTCTTTTGTCAAAGGGCAAAGTAAAAAATACATGAAAAAAAATCGCAAGTTTTGGGCCGAAAACGGTGAAGGGAAATATGAGAATAAACAAAGGAAACCGTTCTTTTTGTCAAATGTTGTAAAAATGAAGCTCAGCTGCCTACTGTTCCAAAAAGGAGAAAATTATGTGCTACCCCTATAGGGTCACAAGAGTAGGTAAGGGATCGAGAAAGGATGTTAGCCCTGGAATACACCCATTTCGAGGGTTTGCGGAAACCGACTATTTTCACGAGCACTCATATTGAGCCACCGGTGTAGACTCCACGCACAGCGGAACTGTCAAACAAGTAAGGGGTGTAATCTATCTAGCAGCATTATAGGGGTAAATAGGGAGCGTTCAAATAATAATTGGTTTGAGATGAAATTTATATATTTTTTAATCACCGCGTCATACTACCTGTTCGGGTTATATCCCTATATGAGGTAGGGGTGAGGAAGGAAGCATTTTAGAGGTAATATACCCACATTTGCGTGAAAGGAGAGTGGGAAAACTTATAGTAAAAACACATTCATTCGAGCCAAGTGGGACTCAAAACCCGATCTGCACGTAATCAGCGGACCATTTTAACGCGATAGTGACGCCTTAGACCATTCGGCCACTGAAGTGGGTGAAATGAAGAATCATGTGAATTTAGTTAAGTACCATCTACAAGTCATGAACGATTCGGGATGTCCTCAAATTTATATACATGATCTGACAACAAAGGATGATGAGGTTGGATTTCAAGAAAATGTACCAGAATATTCTTGTAGAACAGGATGGTTATCTATGTATGAAAAACCTATTTCTAGTGTATCCGAATGGAAACTGAACATAAGCGTCCTGAGTCAAAGTTAAACGTCGTAATTGTTCTAGAGGTCAAACTAATTTAAGGGGCCCGCCTAACGGGGTGCTGAGAAATACTGAAGAAGTCCTGAAATTCCGAGTTATATAAGAAGTGGTTTTTTATTTCAAAATATTTGATTCACACCAAAATGGAGGTGGGAGGGTTGGACACCTTTAACTTGAAATTTTATAATTTAAGGTGGGAGTATAGGGCACACGAGAACGGTCTGGTTTTTTTAAAAGTTTTATAGCAAAACATTGTTTTGGTCAAAATAAATCAAATATTTCTTCAATTCCAAACATAAAGTTTAATTTTATTCAATTGATGACCTCAACAGTTCTTGGAATATCTGTCAAGAATATCCTGGAATTTAATGACAACTTTTCTCTTAATTTAAAAAGTTTTGTCATTTAATGCCGTAATACTCATGACAGATATTCAACAACTGTTGATATCACCAAGCGAAGAAAGTTATTAAATTCTGTTTCTACTGTATGGAGCAATATTTTATTTATTTTGGCCAAAAAGATGTTTTGCTATAACAACTGCAAAAACAGCGCCCTTTTCTAACGTTTCCTGCAATCCCACCTTAAATAAATCACAAGAGGAAGTTCTCTCATCGTAGACGACGTTTAATGTCGCTGTTAGGAGATTAACGTAAATGGCTAGAAACCTACATCCATCCTTCCTCAAACAAATACAGTTATTTTTTAACAAGGTCACAACAAGACGTCTTAATATAAATGAGGATACTGTATGGTTATACGCCATAATTTAAAACTCAGTTTCAATTCAAAGGCTAAGACGGCAGGAGAGGATTGGTTTCACACGTCGAAGACTGAAAATCACAGCGACAAATGTGCAGAGTGATGCCACGAGAACTGTGCTGACAGAAAGGATAAAAAAAAACAAAAACATTTTATTTGTGAAATATGTGTTGATTAAACTATTTTTATCTAGTTTAAGTATAAGAATCAAATAGCCGAAGCTTTTATTTATGCATTTTAGTGAGGAATTCTCCATCAAGATATCATTTTCTGAAGATTTAAAAATAATTCCTGGACACGGGAATCGAACCTGGGACCTTTGGCTTAGTACACCAATGCTCTAACTACTGAGCTATCCAGGAATCGTCCTGTGCTCAGGGTCATTCTTCACTCATATTTTAAGTCAACTCTTGGCTAGCTCGGTGGTTAGAGCATTTGAACACTAAGCCAAAGGTCTCGGGTTCAATTCCCGTGTCCAGGTGTCATTTTTCAATTTTCAGAATAAAAGTATAGTTTATTTGAAAGAAAGTGCTTCTTAAAAGTTACATTCTTTTGAATTTGCTTTAGAATTTAACTTGGGGAGAATCGAATAATTCCCATGTCTTGATTATTTTACAGTAGGAATAAGAAACTTAATTATGCACATTATTGTATTGCATTGATTCCAAACCAAAGATGTTTCGATTAAGATTTATATCCATTATTGTTTCCAGCCTATGGCCTGGGTCAGTTTTTTATTCAAGCCATATATTATTTTCTACTACCGGCTGGCCAGGCCTGTCGTAGCTTCATATACCTTTTAACCTAAATTAAGACTAGGATAGGCACAATATCCATTCCACGGCCATCAATTTATCAACGTGAGAGGGTAAACCCATATTTTCATCAATGTAGAATTTTCGGCCATGCCGCGAATCTAGCCCGGGACCCTTAGCTCAGTAGACAGACACGCTACCGACTGAGCTAAGGTGTCGGACATTTATGTTAAGATATTATAATAAAACCTGTCTATGTTCAATTTTTTTGTCGCTGAAGAAAAATGGATCCGATTTGCCTCTGTCTACCTTATAGCTTGCATTATGCACCAACAGCTTTAGCGACCTAAAGTTGAAGAGAACTATCTACGGGTACGCGAACAAAAAATCTTAAAACATGTGGCCACAAAACAAATACCTACACGCATATTAATTTCGATAGTTTGGTAAGAATTAGAAAGGTTACACGCCAATGAAATGTTCCCACTTTTTTGTGTGTAGAGGGAAACCGGGAAAACACTAAGTAAAATCCAAACCAGTACATCCGGCTGGGATTCGAACACCGACCGGCGGCAAGCCAGACTAGATGATAATAATAATAATAATAATATTTAGCACCGCGTCTTACTACCCGTTCGGGTTATACGCTTAAGTACTAATTATTACGCTAATGGGTTAGGAATTTGGAGGGTTGAATTTAGAGGAAGTGAACCCGCATTTGCGTGGAGGGAGAGTGGAAAACCATTTAGAAGCTGTGTGTTCGGGTTTTGTTTCTTTTAGTTGATTAGATATTCCCACACGCATTTATTCGTAATATTTTCATGTGAAACTTATTTTTAAAGATTGATTCACAAGTTCATCGAAAAAATAGATCAGAATCCGCTTGAGTGGCGCAGCGATTCACAAGCTAGCATAAATGTATGTTGACCCACGATACTTTGAAACACAAACTAGAAACGGATTATTTACGAAATATTTTATTTTATATTAGATAAACAACTATTAGATCAATGTCAAAATGGATGTTTTCCATTTACTGTATTGTGTGGTGAAATAAATCAAAACAAAACAAGAACAATACATAGCCTACGAATTTAGATTTAACGCATCATTAAAAATCTTTGCACAGCATTAAACTCCGATAGTATCTCACTTTGTAGGCGCATGCGCAATGATTAAATCTGTTGGTGTAGGCGCCTTCGCATTGAATGAATCTGTTGGTTTAGGTGCCTGCGCACTTATTTAGTTTGTTGATTTAGGTGCGTACGCACTGATTGATTCTGTTGGTTTAGGCGTAGTCATTGGATTTGAAATTTGTTTGGGTCTTCTAAGCTAATGTTGTTCAGAAAGATAAAATCTTTAGTTATTTCAAGTCACGCTGAATAAAAAAAAAGCCGATAATCTTGTGATTGGCTTAGAGCTTGTCACGTGATTACGTTTTTGTTCTGTTCTTGTTTTTCGGCTAACGCGTGAAAACACAGTAATCCATTATTCTGACATTCCAGGTGATTGCGCACGTCACTGCACCCATTACTGAAGTTAATCTCCTAATGGTCTAAACAGCTCCGTGCTGCGATCTATTAGTCACTGTAAGCACTTCCTCTTAGCACATCAAAGAAGAGGCCCAGGTAATCCCTATCTTTACGTGTCAAACGATAGTAATTTATTTTTGTCATCTTTCATAAAATATATTCACTCTTCTCTACCCAAACTATTCTACAAACGGCAAGTTTGTATCGGAGACAAGACTTTCTTGACTTTGATCTTAGCTAGAGGTTCGAATCTAGCCGGGTGCACTAGTTAGTAAAATTGTGATTTTGCTATTGGGTCTTCAAGGGTGCGCTGGTGTGTTTTCTTGAACTCCACATCCTTAAATTAATTGTGGGTTGCCCAAACAACTAATATTAATAAAACAAAGTGATTATTACCAAAAAAAAATTAGCAAACAAATTAACACTATTTTTAAAAATTATTATTTGAGTATTACACGAAATATAGAGCCTATAAAATAAAACTTCTATAAATAAATTAAACCAAATCTAATAAAATAATAACGTATTGTTCATTCGTGAGCTTAAAAAATAACTACAAAAGTCACATTTCTATTTAAGAATATTTTCGATAAAGTTTTATTTTTTATCTTAATATATATAATTCTTCTGTACGTGTGTATGTCACTAAACTCCTCCTAAACGGCTGAACCGATTTTGATGAAATTTTTTGTGTGTGTTTGAGTGGATCCGTGGATGGTTTAGATTCACAATTTAACCCGGTAGGTGGCGCTGCAATCGGGTTCTAGGATTTTTTTTATTTTTTAGGGATTTTTTTTTAGATTTTTTGCATATCAGAACATGTAACCTCAAAATTTCACCCCCATCCCGCCCCCCCAATATTTATAATAATGAGTATATAAATATATAAATAGTAAATAAATATATTAATAATTGGCCGTTAATAAATCATAAGTTCATCAATAATAATTCAGAGTTATGTTTGTTTTTCGATACAGCTGATATTTGTGGAGTTGTGGGCGAAATGTCAGAAATGAAAAGATGTTTTATTTTGTATGTTGTCTTGACAAACACTGAATTTGTAATATTTGTGTAACTCACTAATTGGAGTTCATTGTGAATTTGTAATTGTGATGATCACATAGTATTTGTTTTATTATCGAAATCAATTATGCCACCCAAACGAAAAGCCAACGTTCGGGCAGGACAACGTCTGTCGGGTCAGCTAGTTTACTATATAATACTTAAAAGTTTTGTAGATATAATTAATATATAAGACCCATCTTGAAGTAAAATTGCTAGAAGAGGATTATAAAATATCTATAGAAGAATTGAACTTTTATTGCATAGGCTTTTTCACTAAAATCATTTCCACTTAATACTCTATTTATGGCCCATTATTTTTTAATCATACACCACGTTTATTATATGTCCAGTACATCACAATATTTACACTAATGGATTAGGGGTGAGGAATAAATAATTTAGAGCAAGGGTGTTTGCATTTACATTGAATGGGAGTGAGAAACCATTAAGGCAAACAAAACTTGAGTATACACGGCCAAGATTCGAAACCCAGGTTTATCATCACAAGAAAACAATTCTTGCTGAAACCGACACCCTAGTCAGTTATCACTGGTACTGGTATTATTTGTAATCATTACATAACTATGGCATTAATGTTCTGTGAAAGAATCCTAGTTTACCCCTGTACGAGGCACAGGGTTTCGAACTAGTTTCGTCCAACACATGAACCTCTAATGTTTTAAAGATGTTAAACAGCATTAGACCTGATTGTACAGTCTATATCAGCATTGTATTAGCCTGATTGTACATTCTATCACAGTAGTGTATCAACCTGAGAGTACAGTCTATCTCAGCATTGTATCAACCTGAGAGTACAGTCTATCTCAGCAGTGTATCAACCAGAGAGTACAGTGTATCGGTGATCCTTACCTTGAGAGCCTCGTCGTGGGAGATGCCGGAAAAGGGGGTTCCATTGACCTCCAGGATCGTGTCTCCTGGCCGCAGACCGACCCTCTCAGCCACGCTGCCCTCCTCCACTCTGGAGATGTACACCCCGACACCTACGCACACCATTACCAACACAACACTCGTAAATTTACCACAGTTCCAAGATCTCACCAACTTATAGGAAAACTCGAGTTAAAGGCGGTAGTTTTTTTTTATGAAAAACACCTTTTATGGTCAAAATAAATCAAATATTGCTCTACCTAGTAGTTACCTAGTAGATACAATAAGTTTAGTTTTACACATAAAAGTCTCAACTGTTTTTTAGTACCATGCCTTACTACCCGCTCGGATTATGTATTAGTTACTCTAATGTGTCAGGGATGAGGAAGATTGAATTTGGAGGAAGTGTACCTGCATTTGAGTGGAGGAAGAGTGAAAAATTTCGGAGGAATAAACTCAGTAAACCCGACTGGGATTATAACCCAGATGTCTCCGATATCGTCAGTCTAGTCTACTGGCAGAGTAACGCCTTTGACATCGTGGTGCTGTTCTTTGTATTCTAGTTTTTAAAACCAGTGGAATTGAAACTAGGGAAACCGTTTTTAACATATTGACAACAAAGTTGCAAAATATTTATTTAAAATGAAAATAAATTAAACTGATAATAATTAACTGCCGTCAAATAAACAATAAAGCAAGCCGCAATTGAACACGTTAATTGGTATGAGCGCAATCTTGTTTCTAATATCCCGGTTAGTAAGCTCAAATTAAATTAGGCCTACGCAAACTTGGTCTTATATCAATCAAGCTTGTATTCATTTTAAGAGGTATTTGACGTGTCCTTTCCAAACCAAATTAGTTTAACATAACAGACTATTTTAACTTCAAAGCGGACACCATTAACCAATTCACAGGCCTGACATTCGTCATTTGGGGATACAACAATAATTTCACTAACTTTAAAAACTGTATCATCAATTTTTAAATTAATATAGCAAACCGCTAAACTTTTAAATATTTATGAGAAATATTTTATTTTATATTCGAGCAGTAAGAATAATATAATTGTATTCGTTTTTTCATTTAAGGGTACTATATACTTGAAAATAAATATCTTCTTACTGAGGTATTTACTAAGTAAATAACATTTATGAAGCTTCAAACACCCTAAAACCATTAAATTAAAAAAACAGTAAAATTATTAATATTTTAAATAAAATGTTATTTAGTTGCTCTACTAAAAGCTGACTTAAATAGGCCTGTATATTTGTTTCCAAACATTTAACTTAAGATTAATTTGTTCTCAGAACTTCAATATTTCACGTGAAACGTCGTTAAAGATGAGATAAACTTCCCTTCCATGATTTCTTTTTTTTTTTTTTTTTTTT
>CABFWO010000517.1:93528-157299 GCA_902155825.1 Timema genevievae | reverse complement strand
CCCCGAATCTCCCTCTTAAGAGTAAAAAAAAAAAAATCAAGGAGCGCCGTGTCAATTCGACCATGATGACTTTTCATTTCAAACGACGTGGAAGCGTTGTGGTAAATTTACGCCAGATTTACGCTTGAATGGTTGCAGGGGCCTCTCTATCTCGTCGGTCCATACGGTGCCATTTGATAACTCCCCCGTCAGGCACAACCCCGCCGCGGAACATCGCTATATTATGGTAGAGCACTGCGACGCGTTGCAGACCTCTAGAAATCCCGCATTATTTAAGATGATGTTTAATATTTTAAATATAATTTTGACTAAATGTGGGCGAAAAAATATGAGCAGGTTTCTCACAAGTTAAAAAGTTTAGATTTGGAATTTTAAGTTTAAAAAAAAATCAATGCTTTACGCGAAAATCTGTACTTCTGAGATTAAAGCAAAAGGTTAGAAACTTATATCTAACCTTCCTCTATCAAATAAAGTCATGTTTTTATAGGGTCACAGCAGAAAATTTTAAGAAAATTTGAGATTGTATTTTAGGGTTTTATGTAACTTATCACACTTTTTTTAAACACTTTAAAACTTAAAATTTAAACTTTTTAACTGATCATAGCTTTGACCTGTATTTAAATGAAAACAATATTTTAAAATATCAAATGACTTAATAAATAGTTCAGTAATCCTAAACGTCTACAACGCTTTTCAGGGCTCTCCCTTAAAGCACCCTTTAAGATCCAATCTCAGTCTTACAATCGATTAACCGGGATATAAAATACACGATTGCGGTCAAACTATAAGTTTTTTAGTTTGGAAACAGTGAAATTAATAGTATTTTTATTTTAACATAGTTATTTATAGATTTTTTATAGTTATTTGAAATATGGTAACACAGTTTCACTGCTTTCAAGTAAATGGTTTTCTAAAGTAAAACTTATAACTGCACCACGATTTGGCATTGGGACCGATCTATATTACCTACTTAAATTAAGTGTTGTCCGTGGGGCTGGATGGTCTCTTAAAGGTGGGAGTGTAGGGAACGCGAGTTAAGGGTAGTAGTTTTGAAGTTTTTGCAACAAAACAATTTTTTATCAAAATTAATTAAATAATTCAACAGAAAAATAATATAGTTTGATTTCCTTCACATGGTGACCTCAACAGTTCTTTAATATATGTGAAGGGTGTCCTGGAATTTAATGACAACTTTTTCAATTTATTTAAAAAGTTCATCATCTAATGCCGCTATGCTCATGACAGATATTCAACTAATGTTGATATCACCATGTAAAGAAAATTAAACTCTATGTTTCTACTGGAAAAGTATTTTATTTATTTCGGCCAAAAAAAAGTTTAGCTATAAAAACTACAAAACTACTGCCTTTAACTAGCGTTCCCTACATCCCGCCCTCCCCCCTCCCCCACCGCCTTAATGAAACTATGAGAATATTTGCGTATATTAACTACCACAGGCTAAAACTTTAAAATAAATAAAATAGCGAACATTGGTCGAAGTCAAAGTGTAAGTGAGTATTAGTTCCAAAACTGATCCTATTTATTAGTTAAGATAAAAAAAATCAGTAAACCTACTTTTTTCACAAATGCTTTCTGTCTAATCTGGCTGGCTTTCTGAAATAAACTACACCGAATGGGTAGGGATGTAGAGGAAATGTACTCACATTTACGTGGAGGGAAAATGGGGAACCATTTAGAAAAAAAAATACCTTTAATACACCTGGTCGGGATTTGAACCCGGATATCACCGTCACCAGTAAAATCAGTCTGAATGAATTTTAGATATAACCCAGGGATCCATCGGTGCGGGTATTAGCATTTAAATAAAAAAGTTATAAACAAATAACCAATATTCATAAATTAACAATTATAGTAGAAACGTGGAAAAAGAGACAGATTCTGACAGTTAAAACATTACTAAAACTACTGTAATATATTCATACGCCAAATGACGTGCTTGAAATTTATTTTTGCACAATTGTGTTCAACACAAATTAGTGTACCTGCATTGGTATCGAAAGGGTATTGTTGGGAAAAAAGTGCATCCAACCAAGATTAGAACTTCTAATTCCTCCTCAACGCTAAACAAATGCAATTATACAGTCCAGTTTTCATAAGAAGAGTCTTTAAGAAAATACAAACATATTAGTTTTGCAGTCAACATTTATAACCTTTTACTAAGAAAAGCTGCAGATCACTTGATTTGGAGTATGAATACGTGGAAATATATCTAGTAGATTGTATAACTGTCAGATAAGGCCCTTCATAAAAAGAAAGGACTGTAGATAAGATCAGAGCCTTTATCCTGCTTACAAATAAAAGAGAGTTCTTGGTATATATTCCTAAGGCCGATACACAGAACGCTAAGATAAGCTAATCTATGCTGTGCTGTGCTGTTCTGTGCTAAGACTTTGTAAGTTTGGTTTCACACTCATTGTTAAGCTACGCTAAGCAATGGTCCCTCTTTTTCCTCCCAAATTCAGTGTTGTTTCTTTCTGGTCCACCCCAGTGAAGTTTAGTTATGGCGTTCTCCAAAATGTCTTGTTTGAGTTCAGGTGATAGTATTGAGAAAGAAAAGATGCTGCTGTTAGCAGTTGGTTTGGAAGGTGAAGAAAATTTAGGAGGTGGAAGTTTGACTTGTTCAATTAACGCTTCCATTTTCATATAAAAACATTCATTAAATATAAAACTTAAATAGAATGTTACTTAAATACACGTGAAAAAAATTGAAAAAAAAAAACTTCAACACTTCTTTGATCATTTTCACCAATTTTCACTGCGTTAGTTCAATACCAAGTCCAAGCTGCGTTATGCGCATGCGCAACGTAAGATGGCTCAAGTTGAGAGATGGAAAAATTGCCCGGCCAGCAGTCGGAAAAAACAGCGTGGCGCAGCAAGGCATAGCTTAGCTTTCTGTGTGAACCGAACCAATACATTTAAATATATGGTCCGCTATTTTTTCTAAACAGTTAGTAGAGAAAATCTTAGCTTAGCGTTCTGTGTGTACCAGCCTTAATTATTCCAACATATTCCACCCACGCACGTTTCAAACAAAAACCAACAACATACACTAGGTCTAAGTAGCTATTTGCTGAAAGTTGTTTTATACAAAAACCCAATTACGTTACAGAGGTATAAACTGTATGCTAATGCTGGCAGCTAATTAATTTTCCTTCAAGGGCTAGTCTTATTAGGAAGAAAATACTATTTAACTTTATTCATATTATGTAACAAAATATACCGCATTATAAAAAAAATATTGAATTATTTCCACTCTTTTCAAGATATGGGTGCGGCAGTAAAATGCGTGTATGAGCACCAACACGAAATGGATTCTTAGCGTAAGAACGGAACAACTATTTTTAATGTTTATTTTTGTTTTTAGTACACTTAAAAATCAAGATAATTGTTGCCTTAGTGGCTTTACTGAGATATAGGTTTATATTTTTGCAGTTGTGTGACGTGGGTTTGATAAAACTGTACTTATGATATGTTATCTCAATTCGGTCCCCATTTGACCTAAAATGAGAATGTATTTTCGTTCCTACGTGGCCAATAATCGTTCTACTGGGTGATGAGTACGATTCACAGGTAGGCCTACAGTTTAGAAAAGTGTTGCTACCTTGGTAGAAAGTCACATCTCGCCACTGTATTTCTGCAATCAAACTCTTAATACACGCCAAAGTTATCAATATCTGGTATCTCCCGACTGTTGTGAACATTCAACAGTTTGTGTTCTACCTTATAAATCTAAACTAGAAATCCACTATCAGGATTCGAAAACGGTACCCCCAGTAGGCGCTCATTTTTACTTTTTTATGATTTTTTTTCTATGCAGAGCGTTGGGCCTTTTATTTATTTACACTAATGGAGTAGGAATGAGGAAGGAATAATATAGAGAAACTGTATCCTCATTTTCATGGAGGTAGATTAGGAAACTAAATAAGGAAAATCAACCCAGTACACCCAACAAAGATTCGAACCCGGATATCCCCGTCATCGGCTGCCCATTCTACTGTGAAAGCGACACCTTAGCTCAGCTTATTACGATTGTGTACACTTTTCATCATTTCTTCAAGTATTTAGTTTAATTTGTGTTTTATAGCGAGGAGAGGTGTGTAAGGCATTTTACAAGAAGTGCACTCACATTAGCATGAAGTATGGGAAAACTACAGGGTTAGAAAACCGTAAACCTCAAAGCACTCGGCTTATATTCAGCGAGTATGTCAATTGAGTTGTGTGTGCCTTAGACCACGTGACCAACGGGCTGAGTAGTATTTTGTAACTCTAAATTGTTCAACAATTTGGCTACCTAAACTAATTTAGGGAAAAAGAAATATATTAAATAAAACGCGCCCGTGAAACCAGCGCTTTGACGTTCTCGATCACTTCACTGCGTCTCAACAAGTTCAAACGCAAATCTCTTAAAGGTGTGGGAGAAGTATCCGTCAAAATTATGGTACTATTTAGACTAGGAAAGGTTCAAACCTATGTCCATGGTTGAGCGATCCAAGACGTTAAATTCTAGATGCACTTGGTTTTAATTAAAGTGGAGATCAGGGTTCAAATCTCGACCGGGTATACTGAGCGGTGGTTTACCAAATGCGAGTTTTTAAGAGTGTTTTTTTTTCCATGTTCTTACCAAGCGTGGTCTCTCTTGTATATTCTTTCCGGACCTCTCGCTCATAATCTTGTATTGCACGTATATAGACGTAACAGTAAAGCTGCCCGTATCGAAATCAAAATCTGGTTTAGTCTGGTTTATCGGTGACGGTAAGATTATGATTCGAATCCAAGTTGGAGGCCCAAATATGTGTTTTTCTTAAACGATTTCCCACTCTTCTTCCACACAAATGCAGGTACATTTTCTCTAGAAATCTAACGTCCTTATCTCTATCTCAGACAGGTAGAAATAAGTGGTGCATAAGATAAAAAAAAAAAGAACAGCAGTTAAGGTCGCGTACTTGGTCCGTTCTTACTCAAAGACGCGCCCGTCTCGTATGACCCCCAACATACCAATCCGAGTCACGCGCCGCGGCGCTGAGCGCCGGCCAAGTAGCGGCCTGGAGAGATTTACGAGACAGACGCTAATATCCCACACGACCGAGCATGGGACGCAGATGGTGCTGGACGAGACACACACTTGCGCGGATCAGTGGCGTCTAGTGATGTGCTTTACAGGCGCCGAGGAATGGGTTATTAGCGCCTAAGAGAGCATTAGTGTCCAGCTCCGACCCAATCCGACCCACGTACACAAAACGTGAAGACTGAATGTTTACCCCCAGAATTCGAACCCTAAAGTCCTTTAGAAGATGTTGGGCATCGTCTAAAAGAGTTAAACCTCAACTCAATTTTATTTTGCCCTCCACATTTTACTTTCCACCCAGGTTTTACGAATATAATCACAATAATGAGATAAGTATAAAGAAAGTATAACTGAAAGTAAATTTACCATCATTTGTGTGTAGAGAGAGAATCAAACTATTTAGGAAAAATAAACTTGAGTAAACCCAATCAAGATTCGAACCATTATCTACCTATCACTGGTAAACCAAACCAGATGAGTGCATGTGTCAACTGGAAAGGTCTGAAGATGTTCGCAAGCTATTTTTTTTTAAACAGGTTCAACACAAAGGTTAATAACGAATTAATAAAAGGGGTGTAAATGACAAAGATAACTTAGAAGAAAGTCTTCTTCGATAGGGATACTCAAGAGCCCGTCTCACCCCACAGATAATACCCAGCTTAATTTAGGTGTAAGTGTATCAAACATGAGTTAAGGACTTTTTATTTAGGAGTTTTTATAGCAAAAAAAATTAATGGTCAAAATAAATCAAATATTACTCCAGTAAAATCATGGGCTTAGTTTTCTTGAGGTGGTGATATCAATGGCCTACTGTATTATAATTTTTAAAACAGTGGAACTGATAGTATTGAACCCATTTTACCTCATTTAAAAAATACCCACAAATTTTAAAAATAAATAAAGTAAAATAAAATATTAAATTGATCTCAATATTCCTATTGTCAAGTTAAGAATGCAAAAAAATCACACTTGATACGTTTTCTGGTTCTAGCGCGATCTTGTATCTAATAACCAGGATAGTCGGGCTGAGAGGTCTCTTAAGAGTCCATCACAAGGAAAATTAACCGAAATATTAATGCGATGTTCTTATGTATCATCTTTAATAAATCGTTGAAAATTATTACAAAATTAACGCCAAAACACTCATTTCTCTAGGATGAAACATTATTTAACGCTTTCATTAAAAAAGAAAAGTAGGTCTACTTATTTTCATTTTTAAGTATCATTGAGACTTATTGAAAAATGAAAACAAAATCAACAGTGATAACATGTACAGTACAAAAAATACTGAATTCATATTTCTTTTAATGTAAAGATTTGGTGAGTTTATTTTTCTTTTAATGTAAAGATTTATTTAAATTCAACGTTACACTGTGACCATTTGCAACCATGTATTGGATTTAATCCTAATTTGTTTACCAGTTTCAACTCGTGTTGATGTCTGGGCACGCCAGACAGCCTATAATTAAATTTGTCTGTTGAAGGCGCTTACCTACGCTTCTTTTTATTTTATATATATTTTTAACTTGTGAAATAACTGCACATATATTTCACAAACCACAGTTCGCATTTATTTTAAACGGTACCATTTCTATGGATAAAATGGTAGTTGATCAAGTTCATGATTATCATGAGCAATGATGCATATGAACAAATTCCTTTAATTTTTATTTTCATG
Organism: Timema genevievae; assembly: GCA_902155825.1. Lineage (NCBI taxonomy): Eukaryota > Metazoa > Arthropoda > Insecta > Phasmatodea > Timematidae > Timema > Timema genevievae. Next base: position 150,535 of record CABFWO010000517.1, on the reverse strand, counting down.
AAAAGTGAACCATTGTAAATGATTAATTGAAAATGACACGTGAGAACTCGCCTATAGATAAACAACTACGCTACAACCGGAAATCGTATCGAAGTGTTGGTTTATTCATTCTTCATTTGACAACAGTTAAATAATTAAGACAATTTGAATATTTTTCTTGTTCTATAATAATTATACTTCAACTAATTATTGTACTTTTTTAAAAAAATATTGTAAATATGGTTTAAAATGTTTTCTTGAGTAGAATACAGAAAACCCCACCACTATGAGACGCCTGGGTTCGAGCTGTATTACTCGTTATCCGTGGAGTGAAACCGGCTTTTTAACAAAATTTAATACTAATATTTTAAGGACAAAGTAAACCATAAATATATATATACTATTATTAAGCCGTAAATTACTATAATTTGAGCTATGAATTAATATTATTATTTTTGCTACAGTATGATTCAGATAGGAAGGAACTTCTTTGACAGTTATAAAATTTACTTAAACCGTTTTTAAATATTTAAACGTCAAGTCATGTGGTCCTAAACTACCAATGACGACGGCAATTTTTTTTAAAATTTCCTTCTAACCGAAATTCTACTATACGTACGTCAGTGGTCGTTTGAGACATACAATCGTCAAAGTTATGTTTGTAGGCTGAAGTCGGCGATTTTCGTATCTTATGACATCACAAATAATACGATGTGGACTTATTAATTTAAAAATGGCAATATAACGTTTTTAAACCATACCGTTTAAAAAGTATAAGTAAGTAATCTGGTCCCCCCCCCCCTTTTTTTTTCACCACCAGTCTTCTACCCAAGATATTGAGCCCTAAAAACGCGCAAATAAATTTGTTCAGCGTGGCAAGTGTTTAATTTCACTGGTCCTAAATAATAGATTGTATCATGAATAATTAATTATTTTATTAACTAGAAAAAATAGGTAGTTAAAAAAAGAATTTTCTTTGCTGATGAATTACATAAATTACATTTTGCATATTTCGTTGTTGTTATTATTATTTTTTCAAACAATTTCTTATCGCGTGGTTTTAACTAGGGGAAAATTACACTTTCATTTCCAACTAACGACCACACAGGATTATACATAATAGCTTATTACGGTTACACAAACAAATTGTGTACTAATCAAAGGATAGGCATAACAACATAAATGGCCAACAGCCAATTAAAACAGAACACAGCTCAATGTCCACATCGTCAAAGCAATCCTCGACGTTAACAAGGCGTAGTTTAAATAATCGCAAAATGTTGAGGGCAGACGTACTACAGATAACGTAGATTGTATTAATATTACTATACTAAAATATACACAGTGGTAGTTTTTTAAACTTCAATCTTGTTTTGTTTTAGTAATTTTTCTTGTCCAAATTGGCATACGCATGGATTGGTTTACTTGTGACGGAGAGGTCAAGACTCGAATCTCGGCTGGGTATGCTGAGTTTTTTCCCTAATAGTCTCTCACTCTCCCTCCACGCAATAGTGGGTACATTTTCCCTAAATTTTACCTTACACATCCTTTTACTATTAATGCCATCATTTGGGTAGTTCGGACGTGGTGTAGCTTACACACATATGCACGTTCATCATAAAATGGAATATTAATAACTCTTAGAGGTAAGGTTGAGGAAGGTGGGCCTAGAAGAAACACATTTAGATTGGAGAGAGTATGGGAAATCACAGTGAAAAACCACCGTTAGTGCGCTCATCGGAAATTCAAGCCCTTAATTCTTTATCAACGGCAGCCAAATTCAATGCAAGCCTAACGTCTTAGACAGCCCAACCATCACTGCGATACTATTGGTGAGAAAACAATAGACCTGAGATGTTTAGATGAAACAAACAAATGATAAAACATTTAAATTTCTTTGTTGATAATAAAAGATGACCATTTAAAGTTGTTCAATACTATTCTGTTGTTTAATAAAGTATGAAATAATTGATTTTAAGGTGGAAGTTTAGGTGACGTAAGAAACTGTTTCTGCAGTTTTTATAGAAACATATTTTTTGAACAAAATAAATCAAATATTGCTCTAGTAGAAACTCAGAGTTTAATTTTCTCCACATTTTTATATCAACAGTTGTTGAATATCTCTCATAAGTGTAGCGGCATTAGATGAGAAACTTTTTAAATGAAGAGAAAAAGTTGTCATTAAATTCTAGAACAACCTTGAAAAATATTAAATAACTGTTGATATCACCATGTGAAGAAAATGAAGCTCTATATTTCTACTGAAGCAATATATAATTTATTTGTACAAAAAAATTGTTTTGCTATAAAAACTGCAAGAAATACTACCTTAGCTCGTGTTCCTTGCATCCCCACCTTAATAAGATAATATCAATTAAAAATTCAATTCAGAAAAATTGATCATAAAATATTGGATTTTTCTCGTATTAGTTATTAGGTATAAAAGAACCATGCAATCATTTTCAAATATATTATTTCAGATAGCATAATATATTATAATAGTTTGGAGCATAATAGTATAACAATAGTTTAGATCATAATCATGTTTTTACTGTAAGAATTTGTTTTTAGAAGAAAAAACCTAGGATGGTATTGCTAGAGATATTTGACCTATGAAGTATTCTATCAAAAACTATTCATACCGCTTGACAATTTATTACGATTCAATCAAAATATAACTTTCGAAAAACATATTTTTTTTTCTAAGTGAACCTTTAATTTTTAAGTTATCATATTCGTTGAAATGTTTTTAGAATGGAAACATAAATCAACACAATTTAAATTCTCCAATTTTCATAGAAATAACCTAATCTGAAACAAGTTCTCGCTATACTTTCATATGTCCATACGTCAAGTCATGTGATCTAAATCTATCACTTTTGATAGATATCATCAATACCTATAAAATAGTTAAATGTTATAAATGTTGACGTCAAAAAGCAGGTCACTATTTTTTTCTAAACGCCCTTTCTAAGAAAATTGGACTTCATTAAAACAGCGCACATAAATGCGAGAAAAAAAACAGGACTAGAAAAAAAACCCACATACATCCCCTATTTTCCCAATAACAATATGGTGTATATATATGCCCTAGTTTTAGAAGGTAGTTTAAATAAAGCGACCAGTGGCCCACATATTTAACACCTGTTATAAAGAATTAATTTCAACTTTTTCCCTTAAAGCTTTACAAATAATAATAGCTCTTAAAATATCTAGATGCCCTATTATTTTTGATTGCAACATAGCTTATTTAAATAAAATTGTATAGCTATTAAATAACTTGACTGTTCGATAAATCTCTACACATACATATAATTTTCTAAGAGAAGCATGCGTCTTTGATTCGTCGTTTGTTCATCTATAGTAACACAGCTTAAGCTTTAAAAAAATTAAAACTAATAACTCTCAACATGATAAACCCCTATCAGACATTTTTTTTCTTTCAAATCAACCAAATGAAAGCAGCAAATAAAATGTTACGTTAAAAAGAAATGCGTGCACTGATGTGTTGTTGGCGAATAGGTCGTGCCAATTTTATCACTCACCTTCGGCATCTGTGTGTGTTGTTTGGAAAAGAGAAACATATAATTTAGATATGGCATCAATTTTAATTTTAATTATAACACACTTAAGGTGGAGATTCAGGTAATGCGAGAAAAAGGTAAGTATTTTTGCAGTTTTTATAGCAAAACATTTTTTGGTCAAAATAAATAAAAAATTGTTCTATACGAACATAAAGTTTAATTTTCTTCACATGATAACCTAAAAACTTATTGAATATCTGTCAAGGGTGTCATGGAATTTAATAACAACTTTTTCTCTTGATTTAAAAAGAGCTTTTTAGATAATACCACTATGCTCATGACATATATTCATCAACCTGTTGATATCACCATGTGAAGAAAATTAAACTCTATTGTGTAGAAGCAATATTTGATTTGTTTTGAACAAAAAAATAAGAAACTTATCTTTTCTCACGCTCCCTATATCCCCAATTTAAGATACGAACCAAACAAAGGATTATACTTGTTACTTTATTTTATCATTTTCACAAGTGCTCAACGTTATTAGTGCCTGGGATCATACTTTAAAACTTTAGCACAGGAGTGTCTCATGGATTGCTGACAAGGCAGAACTTGACTGTACAAACCGCTTCGGTTGTCGAATGATCTAAGGCATCACTCTTGAAATAGACTTGACTATCGATGACCAGAAGATAGAGGTTTCTAATCTGGGGGGGTTGTGTTTATTCATAGTTTACCACTCTTCCTTTCCTCAAATGTGGGTATCTTTCCTAAAAAGTATACCTTCCTCCAACACATTAGTGTAAATATGTGGATAGCCCCAACGGGTGTAAATCCATGGTGTACACTCACACACAACATTTAAGTAAAGGTAGGAAGCCGTTTACTAGTACAGTCCCTTCAAGAATTGCATGCCTCGGTAGCAACTCACGAGTTTCCCATGCTTTAGTTCACGCTACACAAGATTTTTTTGTTTAGCACAGTTTATCAATGCCTGTTTAGGCTATTCGGATAATTTTATCTACTAGTTACTTTATTGGATAAGGGATGAGGAAGGTTGAATTTAGAGGAAGTGTACCCGAATATGCGTGGAGGGAAAATGGGAAGCAATTTAGGAATACACCCAACCAGGATTCGAACCCCGATATTCCCGCCATCGGCGGTATAATCTATAGTGAGAGTGACGTCTTAGACCATTCTACCACCAAATCCGGTGAAAAAAATATTGAATTCACCGATATTTTAAATAAGAGTATCTCAATGGTTGTCAGTACAGTATCGGCTTAATCTTAAACGTCTTAAACGCTCTTCTTATGTGTATTACTACCCGTTCGGACTAATTCACACATCTAGGGCCTACTTACACTAACGGAAATAGACTGAGAAAGGAAGAAATTTAGAGGAGGAAGAGTGGAAAAGAATTTAAGAAATAACATCCTCAGTGTACTCGACCTGGATATGAACCCTTATCTCCCCGTCACAGACAATCCAGTATATATACCGGGCAACCATCGAAACAGGTTCAAATGCAATTCAATACATTTAAGTCCTGGAACTAAGATTTTGCTGCAACATTGGGAGCTCATGTCGATCTGTAGGCCTAATTATTATTCAGGGCCGTTTAAAGCCAAAAATGTCAGGATTTAAAAATAATATTGGAATTTGCCTATAGCCCGGACGGGAGGTTAGCAAAAACAATGCCAAGATTAAAATCAAATATAAAAATCTAACTCACATAGTATATATTTTTTTTAGAAATTTCCGGGCTTGTTTGAATATGTATTGAATTTTTTAAGCTATAGGGAAATGGATTTTTTTTGTGAAACTGAGACAAATGTGATATTTTAAAACAATAGAAGCCAGAGTGAATTTGAAGGGCGGTCAACTAATAGGCTACATTTGACGGGAGTGGCTGCTCAATAACAAAAGGAAACATCAAACGTTCACACATTAAATTTGTCGAGCGTAAAACTGTATTGAACGTTATTTCAATAGGTTGCATTTACACCCCATACATGTTTCAGATACGCTTTATTTTTATTGTGAGTACTTAACGATCCCCATTCAGAGTTAACTAATTATTCAGCGCTAAACTTACAAACTAACTTAACTCTAGAACACCCGCCTCGGTGGCGTAGTCAGCTAACGCGCTAGTTTCGTGTTGAGCTAGACTTCCGAAGACGGGGAGATTGAGGTTCGAATCTCGCTCGGGTAGACTGGGGGTTCCTAAATGGTTTTCCACTCCCCTCCATGCAAATGCGGGTTCACTTCCTCTAGATTCAACCATCCCAATTCCTAACCCACTAACGTAATTAGTACTTAAGCGTATAACCCGAAAGTATAATGAGAAGCGGTGCTAAATAAATAACTCTAGAAAGAGCGCAGTTCACACTCCCCTGGTACTAATTTCATCACTATGAAAGGGGAAGTCATAGTTACGTTATCGGTACATTTTACAGACATGCTGTGATTCGAGCCTGTTACCTTTAGTTCAATAGTCAGACACGCTATAAAGTAAGCTAAAATCTTACTACCCTCCTATTAATGAACGTAGATTAGTAAAAAAAAAACCAGGCTGGTAGAAGTCTATTTACTAAACGCTCACTATTTTGTATACCTCAAATAATTAGCCCATTCGGTAGTGTGTCTGCCTACTGAGCTAAGAGATTAGGGCTCAGTTCCCGGCATGGCTGAAAAATGTATAGTTTGTGAATGGTGACCTGGTGGTCTAGGGGTAAGGTGTCAGACTTCTGTGCTGGGGGTCCGGGGTTCAATCCCCGGTCCCGGCACAGATTTATCTGATTACCAAACCCTTCCTTCACCTCTGACAAGACGTTTATTAATCACAACTTGTGAATGTGAGGAATGCCAGGCCTCCACCGTGGTTCGGATTCCACGTTAAACTGTAGGTCCTCCATTTCGTCTCACAATCACCCTACCATTTCACATTAGCGTAAGTGCGTATAACCCGAATGGGTAGTAGGACGCGGTGATAATAATAATAATAATAATAATATAGTTTGTGAATTAGTTGTTTCCCCTTACACAGTCATGATTTAACGCTCGGGGGAATGGGGGGGGGGGGCTAGATGTTGTGTCTGTTCATTATTTAAGTTGTTTTTAAAGCCGTGTACTGATATAATAAGTCAGTTCATAAAGGGCGCGTTAAATACCCAAAAAAAATAAAAACATGCGTAAACAACAGGAGAGGCTCGTGGGCTGTTGACGAGGCAAGCAAGGTTTGAAGGTATTTATTAGTAAAAAATATTTTACTCCCATTACATATAAAACTTTTCTTTTAAAGCCAATAGGCAGGCATACATTCAGTTCTGAGATCAAAGTAAATGGTCAAAAACATAGATTTAGCTTTCCCCCCAAAAATTAAAGGTATGTTTTAATAAGAGGACAAAAGTATTTTTTAAGCACTATTCTTTCGAGTTATATTTCTTGTGTACTAATTATGCTAATGGTTTTAGGAATTACGAATGTTATATTTACAGAAAGGAAGGAGAGTGTAAAACCTTTTCGGAAAAAAACCTTCAATAAACCCGACCGAGATTCGAACCTCAATTTTCCCTCATCAGCAGTCTAGTCTATTGCGAGAGTAGCGCCTTAGACCACGCGGACAACGAGGTGGGTGACTATTAAACTGTCCCATGGTCAGAGCCCTGCGTTTGTGGAGATCGCGATAATTCGCTAATGTTAGATATGGCATTTTTTCTTTCAGATGTTCACATTTCAGGTTACCCTGATTGCAAATATATGCTCAGAATTGTCGCGATAATTCGCGAAATCGGCGTTTTAGCGCGATATTCGCGATTTTAAACGATGTCCGCGATAATCGCGATTTAGTCTAGGTATAGTTTAGTAGTAACAGACCGCAGAACCACAATGAAAGTGGATAACATTGTTACCAGCTGCATGTTGCAGTTTGGTGATGTTGAGTAGTTATTTTGTATTTTTCTAGCCTAAATTGAGATTTAAAAATATAGTCACAATTTTTGTGAAGTAACAAGATGATTTTTGTGTAATATTTTGTCTTTGTGACTTGTACATACTTTTCCCGGACCAGCTGCCGCTAAATCTTACTTTTTTAATAAGTTGACAACACATTTTTTTGCGGACTAGTGTTTTTTACCGTTTTGTCCAAACAAAATGTAATTTTTGGTTTTCACTTCAATATGTTTAGTTTACCTGTTTCAAACATTGTCCTGGAAGTCTAGTTTTAACCCAACAAAGTCACCTTAATCACGAAAGTTTGGTAAAAAACACTTTTTTAACGCTTTTGTCCTAATTCGATAATTTCGTCGCAAAAATAGGATTTTTGTAACTCACCGCTTATTCACCGCTTTTGGGAAACTTAAAAACGAAATTGGGCTTTTTTATTCACCATAATAGCAGGGCTCTGCCCATGGTCTTGAAGATCATATGGTTTGACAAATGGAAACATGAGAGAGTAGATCTGGTAGCTTTTGCTAGCAGTCAGTTACCACACCTCCAGTGAAGAAACGACTTGATATGTCCTAGTTTTACATTCAAGTGTTGGCAACTATGGCGCTGTCAACGTCAGGACTGTTTTGAGGAACGTAACGTACCAGTGTCCTTGCCGCCCTTGACGCAGATGCCGAACCCGTGGCTCGACTCGGGTGGACGCACCATGTTGACTGTCCGCACCAGAAGGTCCTGGTGCATGTTGGGGTGCAGCTCGTGACTGGGGTAGGCCACCTGTTGCTGTTGTTGTTGCTGTTGTTGCTGGTGAGACGAGGGACTACTGGCGGGACTCGAGAGTGCGCTACGTCTCTGACCCCCCGGTAGAGGCTTGCTGTTGGGGCCACCGCTGCCCGTGCCGAACAGTCGCAGCACCTGAAACCAACGCACGACTTCAACATCAGATTTCAAGATGTGAGGATGGAGCATTTATGATGGTTTTTTTAGAAAAATGGCTAATGTTTTTGGAAAATAGTTTCTAGCTATTAAAATTGAACGGATGATATCAAGAACAGTGGCGGATCCAGTGGGGGGTGCAATCGATTCCCTCTCCTTAACTAAATGAAAAGTAATCAAACTATTGAAACCAATAACTTAATGTTGTAAAGAATGACTTAACACCCTCGCCTTACCTCCTACATGACCTAGTCAATAACTCTTTCAACTTATCTCTCATATGCAGAATAAAAAGTGACTTTAAAGTAAAAATCTCCAGTAATTAGATTAATAAGCTTAGTATTACAATTATTTGTTAAAATAAATATTTTTTCTATTAATATCCTCTAAAACATTTTGGGCTCATGTAAATATTTATTACTTTTTATTGTAACAGTGACTATTTTATGTTTTTTTGGATTAAAATTACAAATGAAATGTATTAATCAAAATTGTGTTTTTTTTCTTACAGGTCCTCTTTTTATTAAAACAATTATTAATTAATACTATTTTATAAACAAACATTATTTTTACTAAACCGGTTATAAATTAAAATCTTGATTAGTTAAAATTATTGAATAAACCTAATGAAAACCAATCATCCCCCTCAACAACAGACCCTGGATCCGCCCCTGATTAGGATATCCCTAAATTTTAAAGTTCACACGTCAGTTTATTGACCATAATAACTTGGACATAAGAAACATTAACATATGAGCTACAATAAAGCAATAGCATCGATTCTAGTTCTCTTCTCACTCTCACGTATCGACTACAGCGCTGTGTGGTTGAATTTGTCACTAACGTCGGGTCTGTTGTAGACCAGGTATGTTAATACTTCAATATTAGAAGGCTTAACGAATAGATCCCCTTCCCCTTGGATTCAATGATATGAGATATTTACCGGTAAGTGTTCATCTTTAATTGCCATTATTTGTTTGTTTTTTAATTTCAGTGTATCATCAATATGATAATTAAAATAATTTTAAGATTATCTCAAGTATTTACGAACATGTTTTGCTGCCGCCAATGACCAACCATACCCCCATTTCCACCCTCCCCCAAATTACTACTTGATGGCTGTATACTGTATACTCGTATATACAGGTTGTACAGTAACATGTATACTTCACTTAATCGGTGGATAGGAGACACATAAATAATCAGAAAAGTTCATATAAGCATGAGTCCCATTTGACCTTGTTTCCGAGTTATAGTCATGTTTGTACTCCAGTAATGTGGAACTACCGGCCCCGTAGTGTAGTGATCAGTACACCTGGCTACGAGTCTAGGAATCCCGGGCTCGATTCCCAGCTGGTACCTTTGGTATTTTTCCCTTTAGGGGAATAATCCCAATGCCACGAGGGTTTGGTTAGTTAGGCTAAGTTAGGTTAATACTCACCCTGGCTCCACAACATCGTAATACCTATCATCACACCATCTCATTGCGGTTAAAACATGTAGACAGCCTCCTTTGGTGTACCCTGGGCAACGTTTTGTGCCAACAGAGCGGCTAATATCTAAGACGACCGAACCTAGACGTCAAACACCATAGAAAGTGCTCGAAATAACACCACCTTTTGCATGAATGCAAGCATTGTAATACAATGTATTTTTTAATGATTACGGCATTCTTAGGACACGACGACTGCAGAATCGGTAAGGTTGCAGAGTAAATATCAGATTAATCTTATCTTGTTTGCTAATGGCAGGAAGGTCGGAGCTCGAATCCGAGACGGATTTATTAAGGGTGTTTTTTCACCCCAAATTGTCTCCTGCTGTACTTGAACACACATGCGAATAAACATTTCTTCTGAAATGTAACCATCTTTAAAAGTATTCAACCAGCGTAGTTAAACACTGATAGCCCGGACGGCAAATCTCCAACTGACCTGCTCGGGTGAGATGGGTCTCTTCTTGCTGTTGGCGCCGTGGTGGTTGCGAGGCGAGTTGAAGGTGGTGGAGGAGCCGAGGTAGGTGCCTCGCGGGTGCTTGCCCCCAGCACCGCTCCCGTGGTGCTGATGGTGCTGGTGCGCCGCAGTCGTCGGCGTGCTGTTGGACGGCCGTTCCACGATGGTGTACGACGTGCCCGGGGGCGAGTAGTAGAGCCCGGACCGTCCCCTGGACCCACCCCCACTGGCGCCCCGCCCCCCATACTGGCCGATGGCGTCCTCCGCCTCGTAACTGCTCCCGTGCTGCACGCGAGGGGTGGTGGAGAAGCGCGAGGTTGAGTTGGTGAGATGATGCGGGGTGGCGTGCAGATGCTGGGGGCTGCTGACGACACTACCCCCGGGACTACGCCCCCAGCCTCCGGTGTAGCGCCCATATTGAGTGGTGTTGCTGTTGCTCAGGTTGATTTCCGCCAGTTCACCGAACTCTTCCTCGTCCGCCATCCAGCGTCACGTCTCCACCTGCAACCAGAGGTAAACCCAAGACCTAGAATCGAGATCCACAGTGGTCAAGATACTCGGGAAATATGTTTTTCCTCCTCTATGTATTGTGGGTGTGAATAGGAAGGAACCCTTACTAAACACAAACAATATTTTGGTGGTTTAAATTAATAATATTTAACTTTATTATTAGTAGACTATAATTTTATAGTTTTTTTAAAAGGTGACAGCTGCAAATCAAATGACTTAATGTATAAATCAGTGAAAATGTTTTATTAACTTAATTAAGTGTCAAAAAAGTCCGTTCCTGCCTAAATTGTGGTGTATTATACATATTGAGGAGCTCTTGTAAGACAGAAAAAATAAAGATCTAGATCCTAAAATAAATACACATTTACGGTTAAAAACGTTTATCTGGTAAGCGAACATATACTTTGAGGAGTTTCCCCTCTCCACCTTCTTTCATCTAGCATCCCTTGCGTGCAAGACAACTGGATAAACATGTCTACGGATCATATTTCTGGCAAATTACAATGACGTGGCGTGAACTGTTACCAGAATGAGCAGAACTAATTCAAACTCTACCTGTAACGTGTTCTCATCACTCAGTAGAACATTCATTGGCCAAGTAGCAACATTCTCACGTGACATGTGTGGAGTAGAGCCGAGGTAAGATTTTTTTTAGAACCACTTCTTACTACCCATTCGGGCTATACGCTTATTTACTAATTCCGCTAATGGAATAGAGATGAGGAAGATTGAATTTAGAGGAAGTGTATCTACATTTGCGTGGAGAGAGAGAGAGAGAAACCATTTAGGAAAAAACCTCAGTACACCCGACTAGGATCGAACCATAACTCCCCCTTCATCATCAGTATAGTATATTGCAATAGTAGCGCACTATACCATGCGGCCACCAAAGCGGGTTGTATGATTATTGATTGATCAAATAAGGGATAAAATATCTTAGTTACAGTTTGAACAAACTCTGATTATCCTGTGAGCACTCCACGACCTGGTAATGCCACGAGCACCCCCATGCTACTACACTAAATATCACCTCTGAGGGAACTACAGGTAGTATAGAGAAAAGTTTCATCTTCACTCTCTCTCGGTTAACGGTTGTCAAATATCCTCGCTTTCAGTTATATCTGAAGGTGGTGTGCTAGAATAATAAGGAGCTTACTGGCAACCCCGACGAACCAGCGTTGCAAAACTGGTGTTATATTTAAGGGAAGATTGACCACACAAAAAAACAAAAGAATGGATATGTTTACCAATAGTAGCAAACAGGTCCCTCAGAGATGATTTTCGGTGTAGTAAGAAGTCGTGACCTTCACGAAAAGCAGTTCAGAGTGGCCAACCCTCCCGCATCTAAATCTCTCCCTGTCAGGGGCGCCGAAACAGATTTTGACTAGGTAGAGGGAGAAGGTGGGAAGGGGGTGGGGGCAAAATGACGTTATGTTCGTGCTGTTAGGTTGAGTAAAAAAGTACTTAGTCTTTATTGCTCTTTTTTAATTGATTGTTTCGATATAGAGTCATAATTTGAATGCTCAAAACATTAGAACTTGTTTGCATTAAAGGTTTGCTTTTAAATAGGCTACACTTATTTTCCTTTCTTCTACATACAGTAGAGCGTCGGAAATCCGGACGTCAAAAATCCGAAACGTCGCAAATCCGGATCGGCGGTGAGAGCAGGTCAAGTCTTGTACAAAAAACAATTAAGGACTTTTTTACCCAGTAAGTTTCCATTAATTACTGTAGATTCATGTGTTTTTTTCTTAAAAAGTATTGTAGAGTTACTAATCTAAATTACATAATGTACATGTTCTTATTCAATATACTTTATTAAAATATTTTTCGAACCGTTTAGCCTCTATTTTGCAATACAATAGACTCCCGAGCGTCATGTATCCTCTAGTCAATACATTACGTATGTATACAGTTATTGAAAGCACATTTAAAAATCCGGACAATTCTGTAATCCGGATGGGTCCCGGTCCCGATCGATCCGGATTAACGACGCTCCACTGTAATTACAAAACTATATGCTAGGGACTCGTTAGATTCATGTATTTATATTAAGAAATATTAATCCATGCTAATTATTATTATTATTATTATTAGCACCGCGTCTTACTACCCGTTCGGGTTATACGCAATTACGCTAATGTGTAATGGTAGGGTGATTGCGAGATGAAATGGAGGACCTACAGTTTAACGTGGAATCCGAACCACGGTAGAGACCTGGCATTCCTCACATTCACAAGTTGTGATTAATACACGTCTTGTCAGAGGTGAAGGAAGGGTTTGGCAATCAGATAAATCTGTGCCAGGACCGAGGATTGAACCCCGGCCCCCAGCACAGAAGTCTGACACCTTACCCCTAGACCACCAGGTCACCCTAATCCATGCTAATAAAGGATAAGAATCAATGACTTTCAATATTACTGGTCGTGAGAATAATGATTTTTCCTAAAACTTGCCCTCCCTATGCCCCACCCCAGCAAAAGACCATTAGGAGGGGGGCGATGTACCCTACCCACCACTAGTTCCGGCACTTATTCTCCCAGTATGTAGTGTTATTTGGGAGTCAAGGACCGGGATTGGTAGAACTGGTCCCCCAGTCAGTTAAATGCCTCACTCCATGTAATGGCCAGGAATCGCAGCTGTGAGCCGAGCCATCACTATTCCACGAACGGCAGAATTGCAGGAGCAGGAATGTGAATTAAATTATTACGTGCATTGATTGCTAGAGTGCCACTAGCTGTAGGTTGGGTGTTCGATTCCTATTCTAGACATACACTCTCTAATTATATCTAGCACAGGGCAGCTATTTCCAAATAAAATAGGATTCAACTTGATACCACCTCAGCAATAATGAGAATTAAAATATAATTGGACACAAAATGTGTTTAAATGTATAAACGTGCATATACCTTAGTATGAATGTATTTTTACTTTCTCGCTACCGTACAGGTAGAGAAAGTATTGTGATAGTCAAAAAAATGGAACTTAAGATTTTGATGAATGTCGACGTTTAATGAACCCCTGAATCAGAAAAAGTTGTTTTCGCAATGCCGTCTATCTGTCTGTCCGTATGTCTGTCTGTACCTCGGGCTAGAGCCTAAACTATTTTACCGATTGGGCTAAAACTTGATATCTAGGATTTTCATAGGGTTTTCCCGAGGTGTTTTTGGAATTGGATATCTAATCCTAAAATTAAGGGTAGTTTCCTTAAGGACGAAAAAAGAAAATATCAATTTTATCAAAATCTGCTCTAAAGATTTTGATTAAATTTCGTTTCTAAGCTTTGATCAATATTTCAAACAAAATGGCTACTCTGAATTTTTCATAAAAATTACTTGCGTAAATTCTAACTTTTAATTATATCTCCTTTAGTCTTTGAGATATGAAATTACCTATCACTGAAAATATGTAAGTCTATTTATAGTAAAAATATTTTACTTGGGGAATATATTTTTATAAAACCTATAGTTTTCAAGCTATATGCAAATATATTTTTTAACTTTTCGAACACTCAAGGTAAAGTATTGCGACCGTAAAAATAAATCTAACCCGAGATGTTGAGGATGTCGACGTTTCATGACCCCCGGAATCCTAAAAAGTTGTTTTTGCAATGCCATATGTCTGTGTGTCTGTCTAACCCTAAAATTAAGTGTAGTTTACTAAAGGGCGAAAAGAGAAAAATTCGATTTTCTCAAAATCGGATCTAACGATTTAGGCGTTGATTAAGATTATAAACAAAACCACTATTTTCATTTTTCCATGAAAACGACTTTTAGAGTACTTTACAGAAGCGGAAATTTCCATATCTCTGCAACTATTTGAGATACTAAATAACTTATCATATCAAAATTGTACTAGGCCTACTATTAAAAATAAAGAACTTTTATTTGAAATATTTTTTATAAAACCGGAGATATTGGCAAATATATTAATACAATTTTGTGAGCTTTAGTTGTACAGATATACTACTTAAGTTTTAACGCAATAATTCTCTAATTCCATAGAGTAAGTAGATAAGTAAGTCTCTCAAAAATCTTATGTTCTTTTTTTTTTAACCTCTTAGGGGAAATGTTTGTACATCGATCTCTATCATATTAGACTTAAAAGTCAATATTTACCTATTTTATTGGTCAAAATTTTTAAATGAGAAATTTAATAGAAATGCGATGACCATAATATGTGCAACCCCTAATAAAATGTAGAAAATTTTAACCGGAAGTTGAAATTTTAATACGAAGTGTTGACCCTTGTGGACCCAATATCAACCTTTTTTATTGGTCCAAGTATACAACTAGGGACTTTAATTCTTGAAAAATAAAAATACAAAACTTAAAACCAGGAGTCAGAAAATGTTTTACGTATCTATAGCGTAATTTTTCTTAGGATTTGCTAGTGTATATTATTTACTTTCACATATATTACGAATTTTGAGTATTGCTTTATAAACTCTTTTTAAGCGTTTAGAGGGTAATAATCCGATAAATTTGTTCTAATAATGCCTTTGAAAAAAATAGCAATCATTGTTAACCCCGTAGATGCTTCTAAGGGGTGGAAAAAAATGAATAGACAATTAATTAAAATATGTAATTACGTTTTAATATGCAACTCCAAGAGACGGTAGAGGTCTGTAGTTTATATTTTGCTGAGTTTTGAGGTGTTTGTAGTATCTGTGTGAGTGAGAGGGCCCGGCCCGGGGTGGTGTGTGGGCTGGGGAGTGGCGGGATGGGGGGAGACCTGTCCAGCCGAGTTCAGCTGATAACGGTAAGGGGGCCTGCCGAAAATAAAACTCCCCATGAGAAACGATACATGGTCACCTCCTCCCGGTGTTTCTCGGGTAGCGCTAAGAACCATGCCATTAAGCTTCAAACAGAAATTCCTCATTTTCATCCAAAAATAAATAATAACTCAATATCCCGTGCGAAGAACGGGCATTTAGCTAGTTTCAAATACAAACTAGTTCAATTAGAATAGCTTTTGTGTCTCATTTTTGCTATTACATATTTACTTTTAGGCATACCTTAACTAATATAATAAAAGGCAGTACAAATTATCTACGATTATTCACTTAATTGGCACATGCAATACACACACAAAAAATTGTGTTTTTTTAGCACCGCGTTTTACTACCCGTTCGGGTTACACTCTAAATAAGTGTTAATAAATAATATTAGTAAAACATCTCAATAAATTATAATGTTTAATTATGTTAGTAATTTAATTAATTCATTAATTACCAAGAAATATATTGATAAAATTAAATATTATGTATTAAGTTACAGAAATGAAACCAACTTTTAATTTAATTTTAATCCATGTATAAAATTTCAAATAGGATATGAGATTTCATTTGAGGCTGGCAAATTTCCGTCAGAGAGAAGCTACAAAGTGGCCTTGGATTTCATTTTTTTTTATCATTTCACTTTCTATTTCTATTCCAGTTTCTGGTCCACATTTCTTCTTCACGCAGCCATTCCCTTTCAATTACCTTTGTTGTACTCTCCTCCCTTTTTCCTCCCTGACCTCTATACCACGTCCTACTGCCTGTCTAGGATAACCGCATATTTACTCGAATGAAGGTATAGATAGGAATGAGGAAGATAAAATACTAGATCAAGTGTACCTTACCCACATTAACGTGGAAGGAGAATGAAAATAAATTTATGGTGGGTAAAATATACCAAAGTCACCCGAGATGCGAGCCCCGACCTCCCCACCCCGCTAAAACCAAAACAAAGCGAGACAGACGCTTTTTTTCCCCCCCGTTCCCACCGATGGGCGTCCTATCGTGTTTATTACTTTCTTTGATTAATTTTATTTTAATTTTCGGCACTAATGGGTGCTTTTGTGCGGACGCGTCTTTCAAAGGAGCCATGGAATTTAAACAACTTTTTTTTTTTAGCCCCACGTCTTAGTAGACATTCGGGCTATACACTTGTGTACTAATTATGCTAGGGATTTTAGGGCTAAGGAAGGTATATTTTGAGGAAATTACCCGCATTTACTAAATGGTAAAGTGGAAAATCATTTTGGTTGAGTCCCGAGACTATACTATAAGTATGGCCCTTCGGAGGTCAGTGAGTCCCCCATTCGACACGAAATGCTTGTTATCCGTACATGGGAAGATTGGTTGACTCCCGAGACTAAATTATTAATACAGCCCTTTGGTCGCGACGCCCACCGGTGCGGGTACTAGGAAGTCGTCACATTATTCGTGAACCAGTGGACTAGTTCCATCGATCGCCACGAGAGTTCTATTGACTTGGCGTGTATATATATATATTTATTGTACAATATTGCTTCCATGGAACATTGAATTTCCCGAACCACAACGTAGCGTGTTTGGGTCAGCCAATAACTATCTAAATGCCATCCATCTATCCATCAGCCCACTCGCCATTGTTTGTTCTAAGAAGGGCAAATGTGTATACTCTGATCCACTTAAATGTTTCCTGAATACTTTACAAATCAACCATAGATCTCAGTCACTAATAATTATATACAAAATGTAAGAACCCATGTCAAATTTCTTGCTTCTCAGAATTACAGGAGTTGTAGAAAAGTCCGGCAACAGTTTAGGAGCTTTGTGATTTTTGTACAAACCCATAGCTCAAAACCTTATTTATAAACCCTCAACCACTTCTTTAAGAAATCAAAATCCCTGTCATAATATCGTACATACATTCACCTATGAACGTAAATCTAGAGCGACTTTTGAGTTGTTTCCAAATGTATTAACCGAATGTTATGGGTGACCTGGCGGTCTAAGAATAAGGTGTCGGACTTTTGTGTTAGAGGTTCGGGGTTCAATCCTCGGTTCTAGCGCAGATTATCTGATTGCCGAACCCTTCTTTCACCTCTGACAAAACATGTATTAATCACAACTTGTGAATGTGAGGAATGCCAGGCCTCCACCGTGGTTCGGATTCCACGTTAAACTGTAGGTCCTCCATTTCATCTCACAATCACCCTACCATTACACTTTAGCGTAAGTGCGTATAACCCGAACCGGTAGTAAGACGCAGTGCTAATAATAATAATAATAATAATAATAATAATAATAATAATAATAATAATAATAATAATAATAATAATTTGAAATCTGAGCAATTTTAGTGACCACCACCTTAATTCTGAGTCAACACTATGACGATTTCGTTTCACATTTTTTACGCCACAAAGAAAAGAAAAGGCTTGCTGGAACATGGAACATGGAAGTTGTTGGGAAAAACCGTGAATGTTTCATTTCTTTTTCTGAAAGTTCTTTGTGCTAGCTGACTAGAAAACTAAAATAAAAGTGAATTTCCCAAATAATCCTCTCAAAGATGTGGGTACAAGGGTCGTGGCCAAACCCCCTACTTTCAGGCCTCAATTTCTCGACGGGATTTAAAATAGAAAGGTATCTCCATTGTGTTTAGTATATACTTGTGACTTAGGCCTAGCCTTTTATATACAATTTTATAGGATCTTAAAATATATATAAAGGTACGTCATGGATTCCCTGGAAGATCTCGTGGACCCCCACTTTGAGAATCTCTAGAAGGCATCACTCTTGGGTTAGATATAAGCTTTCTGACAACGGGAAGATCAGGGTTAGAATCCCAGTTGGATATATTGAAGATGGTGTTTCACTAAATGGTTTCCCGATTTCCTTCCACGCAAATGTGGGTATATTACCTCTAAAATTCTTCCTTACTCATCCATACCCCATCAGAGTAATTATAATTATCATATATGCGTATATCCTAAACAGGTAGTAAGACGTGGCGATAAAAAAAAAACTAAATTCACTAAACCGTTTCGGCTTTAGCGTCAAGTACAGAAAAACATACAGAGAGAGGGAAGGACAGACAGAATTGCAAGACCCGTTTTTTGAGTTCGGGGTCGGAAATTTTTATGAATGAAATACTTTCTCTATATTAGAAAATAAAATGGAATCTTAGAACTGATTATAGTTTAGCACTTTGATACATTTCCAGACTATATACAAAAATCAAATGTATGTAAACCAGAGTCAAGTCCGCATGGGTCGGCCCGTTTGGTTTGTTGTTGATGGGGAAGTCAGGGAAAACCGCGTGTACTGAGAGTGTTTTGTTTTCAATAAATTGTTTCTCACTCTCCATAGATTCTAATGCAGGTACATTTTATATAAATTCTACCTTCTGCTTCCCTATCCTATCAATGTAGCTAATAGCGGACAAACCGGACGGGTAGAAAGACGCGGTACACACGGACAAAAACAACTACGTCTTATAAACATGATTATTAAAGTTAGAAATTTACATTTTTGCAGACTTTTACTAAAGACCTTGATATAATAAATACGTTATATCTTGTAAATAATTCAACAACATACATTTATTTTTTGTGTGGATAAATTTGAAGGCATTTTAAAGGTTCGTGTCCCAAGGAAATAAATCCCTCTTTGCAGATATGATGTATTACGAGGGAATGATTATATATTGCTGTCTCAATAAATATTTGATCAAAATAAAACTCATGAGAATTAAAGGGACATAGATATTTTACAAAGCTGGTAAATTATTAGACTACAAATTATATTGTACAAAGACACGCAACAATGGACACGTGGACAAAGGTGTCAGTATCTTCTTGTTCGGTTATTCAATGCACATGGAGGCGGGATTTGAACCAAAGCAGGGGATACTGGGAGATATGTGTTCCTGAAAGATTTTCCCAATTTATCTCCACAATAATGCGGGTATGCTTCCCAATAATTCTACCTTTTCTTTTAGATTCCTTATTTGTTTAAAATATGAGAAAAGCCGGGATTGGAAGTAAAACGTGGTGCATGGATAAAAAAAATATTGTTTTCTAACAAATGTTTGTGGACGGGTAAATAGTAAATTATTTGCTCAAAATGATATAACAGAAAAATTATTTTAATTAATCAAATAATAAAAATCTTTTCGGTTTCTTAAATGATTTGTTTTTATTTATCGAATAATCTTCAGTGATTCAGTAACAAAGCCAAATTAGTTAAATAGTTTTCCCTTAACTTTTAATATCAGTTTTTATTTTGGGCTAAAATAAAATAAAAATAAGTATAAAATAGAAATATTTTAGTGAGTCTCTAAAAGTTGTGCGTCGTTGTCTCATGAATGACACATTTAGAAGAACTGATGTAAAAGCCATCATCATATGAACTTGGCCGAGATTCGAACCTTGAAGTCCCCATCGCCGTAAATTCAGTCTATTTCGAGATTGTACTGGGTGAGCACCGTTACGATTATATAAATAACATGGAGAGACAATTAATCTTTCATTCCAATCCAAACTAATTTGTACGGATGGACGACACAGCATCTAAGTTTCACTAGAATGTATTGTATATTTTTGTGCTCCATCTTACTACCCGTCAGGGCTATCAACGGATTATTTACAATAATGGGGAGGCATGAGGAAGCTAGAATTTATAATTAATGTACCTACATTTGTGTGGAGAGAAACTAGGAAACTGTTTAGGGGGGAAAAAACCTCCATACACCCGGCCGCGATTCAAACCCTGACCTCCTCACCACCAGTAAACCAGACTATACGAGCTTGACGTCTAAGTATGCGTGACCACCAGTGTGGGTGGAGAAATATATAAATATACATATATTTTTTAAGTATTTAACTTGCACTTTCTGAACCGATTGATTATATCAGCACACGACTTATAAGCTAACCTAAATCTAAAACCGACACAACACCCAGCCCCCAGCTATTAATTCATCACTATGAAATGTAAAACCCACATTTCACCAATGATAACTTATTTCGGCCATGTCGAGAATATAACCCGTGACCCTCAGCTCAGTAAGCAGACATACTACCGGCTGAAATAAGGTGTCGGACTTTAGGTAATAGTTATTTTACCCGCTTTGGTGGCCGCGAGGTCTAACACGCTTCTCTCGTGTTAGACTAGAGTGGGGGAGATTGTGGTTCGAATCTCGGTCGAGTGTACTGAGGGTGGTTTGTCCAAAATGATTTTCTACTCTACCCCCTATGCAAACGCAGATACACTTTCTCTAAATATTACCTACCTGAACCCTAAAACAATTAGTGTAATTAGTATAGCGTATAGCTCAGACAGGTCGTAAGACGCGGTGCTAAAAATTAATATTTTTTTAAAACAAAACAGTGCTACGTTGTTAATGAAAGAAAATTTTAGCTGGGCATGATTAATAACTAGACCCATCCCCGTGTTCCTCACGTGAAACATAGCTGGAGCATTTTCCATCCCTCCCTGATGACAATATAGGTATCGGGCGGGCGAGGATGCCCCAATTAAACTGCAGCGGGGGTCACCTCGATTCTGCGACCTGAACAATATTACTGGCCTGCCTCGTTTGTGCAGGGCTTGTAAAGAGAGGGGTAAAGGGAGGGGGGTCTACAACCCAAACAAACCATGTTATTAGATTTTATACACACCCATGTTAAACATAAGAGCGACACGAACCTAGTTTGCTTATTACGTCTAAAAATATAAAGGGACGTTGATGCACCTAGCTATATTTTAACTATAAAAAGAATATTGTAATTACCTGAATTAAGAAATAGTAATTTTAATTAAAATAGTGTGCTATTTCAAAATAAAATTACCGTCGTGTTTAAAGCTAAACTGACAATCTACCCCTATCGGTTCGCATGCGGATTAAATATTTGGATCACCTAGTATCAGGGTTGTTATAATTTTACCCATCCTCAATACAAATCCACCTGGGTTTTATAAAAAAAAATTAACTTAATAACCGTTTAAATTATTACTAGCACCACGTCTTACTACCCGTTCGGGTTATACGCACTTCCGCTAATGTGTAGTGGTAGGGTGATTGTGAGATGAAACGGAGGACCTACAGTTTAACGTGGGAACCGAACTACGGTGGAGGCCTGGCATTCCACACATTCACAAGTTGTGATTAATAAACGTCCTGTCGGAGGTGAAGGAAGGGTTTGGCAATCAGATAAATCTGTGCCGTGACCAAGGATTGAACCCCGGACCACCAGCACAGAAGACCGACACCTTAACCTAGACCACCTGGTCACCTTAATAACCGTTTAAAAATCAACGGCTTCATTTCTGGTCGTGTAATGTGTAATTTTAAATATATCAATGTTATAAAAACCTTTCACATTGTTCTATATATTAATAGTTTTTTTAAACTTGTTTCATGCTATTTTATGTCAGTATTTACATTATTTCTATGATGTGTTTTATAATTTCCTATTTTAATAATTTCTTTACCAAATATTGACTTAAACTTTTGTAAGCTTGAAACTAATTAACTTCCCTTTTCTATTTCAAAGTCTTATTTCATATTATAATGCTACCAATTTGTTTAACATTTAGACTTACATTGTGCCTCCTACATTCAAGTTTTGAAATTTACACTAAGCATTTCTTAAATAATGGCAAAAGTGGTGGTAAACAGGAGGGGCAATGCTTCATGAAAATAGTGTTTCCTTTTAGAATAGATTTTTCCACCTCCAGATTTATTTCACTCTCCTCTTTATTTTAGAATATGATACGATTAAAGACCAACTTCAAATAGCATCCAAAGGTGTCTAATTAAAAAAATATCCTACTAGGACCATTTTAAATAACTTATTAAAATTATAGAGGCATCAACTTTTTATTTTTAATGCGAGGGAAGACCACTTCTAAATAGGTTATAGAGAAGTATAATTTCCAAAAAATAATCCAAACGAGGACTTTTCCAATAGCGCCATTCAATTACCAAACGTTTGCCTAGGGAGGGTCCTGGGAATTTTGTAGGCCCTCGAAATAAATAAGGTTCTGCCACCATTGACCCAATCTGGATAGTTATACAGATGATTTCTTGTTCCTCTAATTAAGTTGGAGATTTAAAAAAGTGTGCTTGGAAAAATGGTTGAATCACTCATGCCCATATAGCTCAAAATTGTTTATTTTTCAAATAAAGATATGTCCAACCTGACTCAATGTATTGAATAATACTTAGCACCACGTCTTACTACCCGTTCGGGTTGTATTCTTAATGTATTGAAGACTTTGACTCTATGAGAGGCAGAGGTAGACTATTGAAAAGAGTGGTCAATGTCATGAAGGAGGGGGAAGGTTGGGACTGTGATCTGGGCAGTAGGCCGGTTATTCCGACGTTCCGACGTTCCGACGACATTAGCTACAATCAGATTCAGATAGGAAGACACTTTTTTGACATTTATAAAAGTTACCTAAAACAGTTCTCACATAAGTATTCATACAATTATAACAAATCATGTGATAAGCATCGATCACATTTATGGATATTATTATTTCATTTTTACATTTAGTTGCGGTATTTAACGTGTACTTTCTGAACCGACTGATTATATCAGTACACGACTTATGGAATGACTTAAATCTAGAACAGATACAACATTCTGCCTTCAGCCGTCAATTCATCATTGTGAAAGGGTAAATCCATAATTCATCAATGATAAAATTTTTCGGTCATACCAGGAATTGAACCCAGGACCCATAGCTTAGTAGATAGATATTATCAATGTCTATAAAATAACACTAATAGACTAATATAGTAAGGTGTTATCAATTTTTACAGCAAACAAATATATTTGTATTTTCTTAAAGGCTCTTTCTACTAAAAACGAAAGTAGACAAGATTGAACACAAACACAAACTATTTTAAAATTGTACTTAAACATTAGAATGGCGGTGAAAATTCGTATTCTTGTTTTTTTTTGTAGCGTAGATAAGGCAATATTATATGTCAACTTTCGGGCTATGGCTCCGGCCTTGGATTCACTATGTCCTATATAGAATAACGTATAATATAGGATCATAGTGTAATCCATCAAGATCAGACTGTTACCTGTCATTTTAAACGTAGTGTACAGCCAAAACAATAATGTAATTTTATAGCATATTTAAATAATCTTATGCATAGATTTTCCAAGTGTTCATCGGGATAAAACTTAGCCTACTATTTAAAGTTTTTATAAGGTTTTCCAGCAGGGTAGTTTAGAATCATCCATCCAACCATACTTAAGGGCCAAAAGAGAGAGAGAAAAAAGCCATTTTATCAAAATCGGCTCTAAAGATTTTGATTAAAAATCGTATCCAGGAACTGTTTGAGATAACAAACAAAATGGTGCATCTCATTTTCCCGAGAAAATGACGTGGGTTAACGCCAATTTTGATCATATCGCTGAAAATCTTTGAGATACTAAATATCTTAGCATTGCTGGTTGTAGGACTGCCAAAAATAAAATGCTTTTATTTAAAAATATATATGTACAGATCCAATATTACTCGAGCTTTAAGCAAATATATTATTTAAATGGTGGTCTGCGAAATGGGAGGTGGTGGAGGGGAAGGGGTTTTTCTTATGCTTTTTGTTGAATAGTGAGGTTCTCTTTTTTTCTTAGAATGTTTCTGTAACAGTGTATATTACTTAATGTATGGTATTTTGTGAACATGATGTTTTTTTCATTATGTTTCTGCACTATTTAATTTTACATAGCTTACGAGATTTTTTAAAAGTAGATGTCTCCTCTTTTTAGGTAAAGGATCCATAAAGTATGTGTGATGCACCGTACCATTTGTTTGTAAAATGTAATTGACTGTTACGAGACTCCAGGCAGGCCCTTACTGTACTGTACATGAGTTAAAACATGTATAGCCTCGCCGGAAAAGCCAATCGGTGGGGAAATGGCTGGCCATCAATTTTAGTGAGGACGTTCAGGCCATTTCCCCAGGCACGAAAAATCTGTGAGGGTAAAAACCCCGGCAATCGGCTGAGAGAATGACATTATTGGCGGCGCCAACCAGGGTGGACGTCAGTCGTCGGTCCAGGCGTCGCTCAACTTCTCGGCGCTGGGCACCGGTTTTACGACTCCGCTCCCGACGAGGGAATAAGAGGTTCGAGGAACGACGTCTGCATCCAATACGAGCGACAAATAACCGTCAGTTTATGTTTTGTTCTTCATTATTCAAGGTCCTCCCTGAAGTCCAAATGAACGAAAATATTAGAGAAATGTTAATCAACCTGTCGCAAAGCGAACATATTATTCAAGACATTAAGATATTTTATTATATTTTTAATCTACTTTAAATTATAGTATTACTGTACTATGTCTATATTCACGCAATCAATATTTTACTATAATCGGGGTATAGTAATTCAAAAAGGTCACAAATACACTTTAAAGTATTAATATGGCAAAACCCGCTTTGGTGACGGTATGGTTTAAGGCGCAATGGACTGTACTGCCAATTATGGGAAGAAGGGGGTTCGAATCCTGGTTGGGTGTATTGAGGTTTTTATAATTGTTTTTCTATCTCCATCCATGCAAATGCTGGTACAATTTCATGTACATTCAACTTTATTTATCCCTGACATATTAGAGTATAGCCCACATGGATAGGAAGATGTGTTGCTAAAAATATTCTAAACTTCCTATCACCGACAGATGGCGCTAGTTTCGACCCATGTAAGTTTTATAGTGAGCTTCGACCGATGTTGGTCTCTCTATTCTAATTTTTTCACATGTTGCAAAAGGTTCTTACTATATCGATATGACTATAACTTACTAACTTTGATACAGGTTACAGATATTTAACAAAGTATATACTAACACAATGTTATTAACAACTTAGTCTGAAGGTGTTGGTATGAGAAGGGTTTTAAGAACTTCACCCTTGGCATTCTTCTTGAAGGAGTATAGAATTTAAAAAAAAACACTATCAGTGTAACCAGTTGAGATTGAACTCCATCTTTATGGATCAGAATCGAAAACCCTATACATGAGGCGAGCTTAGTTGGTATACTAATAATAGGTTTTATAATATTACAATAAAGATAAACCACAGATCTAATTGGTTGAAAAAGGAAGAACCCATTTCCTATAAAAATTTAGGAGGCGAATTTAAATAATCATTTATAGTTATTTTCCCCTCTTTGGTTTTAGTAATTTCATACCCAAATAAAATAAAACATTTCTGAACTGTCAAAATGTTTAAAACATCATCAATAAAGCTAATTACACCTATTTACTAATTTGAATACAGGACAAACCATCACTCTAATTATTATTTTTGAACATCGTCTTATCAGCCATCCGGGTTATCAGCATTTAACTATATACATGCAATTGGAATGGAAAAAAAGGGGAACGAACGCGAGAAATACCAACATTTGCCTGGAGGATGATTGGAAAATAATTGAGCAAAAACCACCCTCATTATACCTGACCGGGGCTCTAACAATATAAATCGATCACAGACAAACCATAATAGAATGAATAATTTGACGTTAAGTTCCGCGTGTTTACCGATGTGAGTCTTTAACAGATATTAAATATTTTCTTCAGCCCTCTCCCACCCCCACCCCCTTCGGAATCGAACCAGAGTCTAAACTTATGGTCTACCCCGGTGGGGTGTAGTAGGGTGCTGCCACTAGGGTAAGCTGAGTTTGTTGAAATTGTACCTGTGATATGTTCTCCTTCACTTGGTCCCCATTTGACCAATACATAATAACACTAGGCACATCAAATGGGAATGTATCTACGTTGATACCCGACCAATTAGAGTTCTACCGAGTATTGAAAACAATTCACAGGAACCATTTAAACCAACATTTGCTTACCCAGGTAACACTCTGCGAAACGACACTGGTTAACCCCTCTAAATGCCTATCTAAAGTTACAGCCAAGAGGAACTCTATTCTGTTGCGAAGGAATTCGCCCGCACACCGTGTGATTTCCAAGTCTTATCACATCAGCGACCTTAAGAGCTGGGAGCGCTCAGCCGTATGATAAGATTACTCTAGCGACATGTTCTTGGTAAGTTTGCCAAACCTATCTCCCCCATTAGACCAACTAGGTCAGGACAGACACTTGGCAGCGTCAACTCCCTCAATCTTTACGAACAAAAGCGCATCGGTCACGTGGTATAGGTCAAGGACTGAGCCACGCCCTTTTAACTTTTTTTTTTAATCTCGCATCGGTGATATTTTGAGCCACCGGTGAATCCATCACCCATTTTACTCCTCGCTAATGAAACCTGACTAACACACCCCTCTTACTTCCACCTCCCCCCCTTCTCCAAACATTTGTACACTCCGTTTAGGTGGACTCGGTTTTGAATCTGAAGCACTTCAGACAGTGGCGTGGTGTGGAGAAATTCCAGGGTATGCAGATATTGTTTAAAGTATACCAGTGGGGAGGTCTGGGTTCGAAACTATACCAGGTGTACTGAGATTGTTATTTCTCAGTTGGTTTTCCACTCTCCCTTCTTTAAAACACGTGTACATTTCCTATAGCTTATAGTTGTCTCATTTCTAACCAATTAGCGGAATAAAAGTGTGGATAGCACAGGGAGTAGCAAATATATATATTTAATTGTATGTTATACATATCTTTATACATATTTATTTATTTGTATACACAGTAAAATTTGGCTGATTTGACATGGGTTAATTCGAAAACTTGGATAATTTTAACCTACCATGATTCCCAATGAAATTTCTATTTAAATCATCGAAATAAAATTAAATTCGAATTTTAGAAGGAAATATTTGGATAATTTAAAGCCTATACAATGTTAATTATTTCAAGCATGTAGAGTCTCCTAACTTCAAACCTAGTTTAACGATCTTTATTAAATCACCCTATGTACTGAGAATGTCAAAGTTGGAGTAAGCTTAATGACACACAGTAAATGAGAAAATGGGGAACTATTCACCGGCGGCGAGCGGGTTTCCTAATATAGGGGATGCGTTGGTTCGACTTTCATCAATTCCGATTTAAGTATGCCATTTTCTTATGCTAATTTTTCCCCAAGTTTTTATATTTTGAGTTTAAATTTTTCTTGTTTTCTCATGTATGTATATACTGTGTATATGTGCTTTATATAGCATATGAAGGGTACAGGGGGGAAAATGGGGGAGGTCCAATTTAAGCTCAAATTGAGTTAGTGCTACCATCTGTTAGACAATCATGATACCTTTCTAAAACACTTTATATTATGGTTAAAAGGTGTATCTGTTATATATAGATAATTTTTTTTATTAGTATTTGCTGGGATCCTTACAGATCTTGAGATATAGACTAAAAGTTGCTGTCCTGGAAGATATGTAATGCGTCTTCCCCCCTTTTCCCGTGTAGCCTTCGCATATAAAATGTTAGTGTGGTTTTACGTAGCATATTTTGAGGTTATTAATCTATGGTATACCATCTGCCTAGATACTCATGAAAATGGTTAGTTCGAATTTTTTTTTAGATTCCCATGGACTTCGAATTAAAAAAAGGTTTATAATGTATTCAATTATTAATCTAGAGGCTAGGGATAGAGAGACATGATTTGTTGATAGTCTCATGTGATGAAGAGGTTCCAGTATCTGGATCAGAATCAAAAACACCAGTGATACGGACAACCCTGCCAATATTTTCAGCTTTGTGCGAGGTAAGCTATTTCGTTACTTTTACCTTGTGGGTTACCTCTTGTCCTATTTTTACTGTTTCAATTAATTTCGGTGAGGTTCAAACAGATGGCATAGTAGGGTTCTTCATAAGTCAAGTCATGTGATCTGTAGCGTTAATTTTATAATATATATCAGCTATCCTCTATCCACAAATGTTTGCACTATCTTCGCTAACATGTGCGATAGGCCTACAGCTCTCTTGCGTGCTGACGCCATGGCGTTATATGTATATATATATGTGTGTGTGTGTGTGTAAATATACGTATATTTACTTCAATAACTTTAAAATTATATTAATAATATAGTCAAATGCTAACAATGTTGAACGTAAAAATAAATGTTCGTATTTTCTAAGCGATTATTCCAATAAGAATCGCACTCTGTTAAGAATCATCTTATAATATGGATATACGTAATTATTTTTTAGCCAATTTTTTCAGTAAATAGTTTAATTTGCATCACATCTTTCTATTTCCTCAATTATCACTAAACTAGTCTCAATCGGCCAGTGTATCAGGCATTTTAATGAATTTAATTTTTTTTTAAGTTTTTGTAATAGCTTCATATTCTCACCAGCTCCTCTTTGCGGTTTACGGCCCTCTTTAGGTGGCCGCCTCGGTAAGCGAGAAATTGCCGCGCAGACGTTCGGTTATAACGCAATATTAAATTCTACGTTGCGTTATTCCATTATATGGTTCATGCCAAAATAAAGTAGAAAGATTCCAATAAGGCTCTTTTTCCTCAACAACTCTATGTTTCGTGTTTTGTTAGTAAATACAAAACTGTGTGAAAATGTGACATTAGTTCACTTTCAACGACTTTCTAAGCATATTTGTTGACCTATGAGACTAGGCTTGATGAAAATAGGGCTTTAGAGTTGGCTTTCCTTTAACAGATACAATAATTTTCATGGCCTCACAACAGAAAGTTTTAACAATTCTCTATTGAGAACCCAACCTTTACCAAGACTGGTCTCACACCTTGCAGCAAGGTCGTTCAATGACTGATTCATAAAACCCAGCCCCACGTCTAGCAGTCCACGATCAGATGGTTTAAATAGTTTAAATATCAAAATGGTAGTGTTTTAAATAATATACAAATATTTAAGAGTTTTTTTTTTAGTGTTTAGTGTCTAGCCAAGCATACTATTGTATTAAGTTATAGGAACACCCTTATCTAAAAGCATTATAAATGATTATTATAGTTGAATTCTGGTAGGAAAACGCTGTTAAAAAAATGCAAAAACTTTTTTGGCCAGCTTCATTGATAACATTCTACTAGATTACTATTTTATAGGTTTTATAATAACATTTATCCGAGACATTAGCTCAGATGGTAGCGTGTTTGCTTATCGAGCTTAGGGTCCCTGTTTCGATTACTGGCATGGTTGAAAAATGTATCATTGGTGAAATGTGGGTTCTCCCCCTTTTTTTAATTGTTTTTCCACAGTGATAAATTAAAAGTCTGGGGGTTGGATGTTGTGTATGTTCTAGATTTAAGTTAGTTTATAAGTCGTGTGCTGATATAATCAATCTGTTCATAAAGTTCACGTTAAACACCTCAAATAAAAAACACTGTAGGCTATATAAATTTAACTCTCTTTCAAAAGTGACAGCAGAATAGCACATGGCTTTACATAAGAATATATATATATATATATATTTTAAAAAATAGTAGCTTTTGGAACTTGAACCGGACTGTAGATACTTGAACAAGTAATCTATCATAAAAGGTCAGGGGAAGGAAAGGGAGTTGATGAAGAACCCCTCAAATGTAAAATTCACCCCCACCCACTAAACCCCGGTCTCTCGGCTCTACTAGTCCTGCTGCCAATCCTACCTGTGGGTGCTCTGCTCTTGTTCACTGCATTCCTAATCCAAGCTGACAGACCCTAATTGTATTTGCTCCCGGACTGGGCGAAAGGTTTTAACCTTACAGACTGGTCGATCGGGACCACAAGGGCTGCTGGTTACTGGATGTGTCAGGTGAAAGAAGGCACCCACTTTAATTAAAAGTAGAGAGGAAGTTGTGGGTGGAGGAGAAACACATACTTATAGGTTAGCCCGTTGACATTCCTCTAGTTCCTTACCGGACTCCATGCGCCCTTTATGTAAGACTTACGGCCGTATTTATAGTCTAGTTGTAGGTAGTAAACCAATCTACCAGTAGATGAACATCAAGTAGTTCAGGTCAAATGGGGGAGTGGCTGACCTCCGAGTCTCTATTATAAAACTGTCCTTCAGGATGTAGTCCATTTCACGGTCATACTTATCTTACGAAATTTATATGATAAGATAAGGTAAATATGATATTAACTTTGAAGATTAATTAAAATTATTTTATAAAATTAGATATTGTTAATAAAACATACATGTAAAGCTGTTAGAAATGTAGGCCTATTTGTACAAAATGAATAAAATATGTTCTTATTTGACAGCACCACACTTAAGCTATGGCAGAAGTGTTTTTTTTTCCTTTTAATTAATTAAACAACTTTGGTGATTTATTTTTAAATTCACCGGCCATTCGTAAATGTTTTTGACACGAGTAACTTTCATTTTTGTGCTAACATTATATTGTACCAATTATTATTTTAATGTGCTGTTATGTAATATCCAATAACACATATCAAAAGTTGTCTCAAATCTTTTATCGTATATTCTATAAAAAAAATATTTCTTTTATAAAATAAATATGACAGTTTAACACCGCCTTATGAACAATATATATAGTCGATATTCAGACGTAAGTTAGTCCCCCATTCGACCTGAACTGAATGTTATTGGTGCACTGAGAAATTGGTTGAGCCCAGAGACTAGAAATTCGTCTCTTAGCCTGTTCTTACATTAACACTTCGTACAGCGACCACATGTGAGAATCACGTATTAACTGAGTATAGTAATATCTCAAACTATTTTTGTACAGGTTTACGTTATCTAATATTGAAAATAATCTTGTGGAGGCAAACTTTTTTTTTAAAAGGTTTTCTTACTATTTAAAAATTAATCATAATCATTGTACAATCACTTTAAGAAATGTGACAAGGTCGATTAACACGTTTAAACCTTGCTGCAAGATATGGGACAAGTTCTAATAAAAGAAGGAAATTAATGCATACATAATTAAAATTGACGTAAATGGGAATTAGCTAATATATAAAACATTATATGTGCATCAAATAGATGTTTTAACTCTATGCGTGAGCTAAATTTAAATAATCAAAGCTTCTCCCATCGGATTATCTTCTACATTAATAAAATTAAGAGTCTGTGTGTCTCTTATGAGCGTTGCATGATAATTACCGCAGACAAAGGTCTGAAATTTTAAGATCAGTAGCTCTCCTCTGCACGAACCTGTGCACCTCTAAGTCAGAATTTTAAAATTTGGATTTGATTATTTGAAATTAATTAAAAACTGGCTCGGAAGAAATAAAACGAAGAGTTTTTTTTCTGTCTGTTTGAAGCAAAGAAAAACGTTTCCCGGGGTAACCACGCAAAGGATTACAAATCCGGGTACTTCTGCTAGTCTATAATATGTGTGTTTTTATAATTATTATTGTTATTATAAGGATTGTTTAGTTGTTACATAAGAAAAGGCAAACTAGCATTAACTTGGCCAAATATAATAAATAAAGACAATAAATAAAATAAATCATCTACCAAAATGTTTTATTTCTGTGAACGCGGAGCTAAGAAAAGAATACCATAAATATCTAACATAACAATATACTTTCGTCTCTAAAGAACATAACTTGTGATTTAAGATAATCTTGCATCAAAATTCAAGCGGGGCTCAGTTTCATCTGTCAAGAATTCCGGACACACAGTCGAGAACTAATATAACTGGAGGAGAGGATTCAAGCGCTTGCGCAGTGGATTCTTGTGAGTTCGGCTCGATACTCTTCGCAGAACTCTAGTGACAGCGGTAGCTCCTATATATTTATTATGTTCTTGTATGGGATTTACTACTAGTCTATAGTTAGTCTGACATAGGAAGAGCCTTATCAGACAGTTCGAAAAGCTACTAGAGATACTTTAATATAATCATACGTAGTCATGTTTTGCAGTATTACCGTTTGACAGATAATGTCGATTGCGATGACTGCTGGATAAATAGACTATGCTTCATACTCTAAAGTATTTATTATTTGCTATAAAACGTGTTTACTATGCCAATCATACTATACTAAGGACAGTGGTATGTAGATCAAAGTCAAGATGACGTGAGAACGCCGACAAAAGAACCAGTGCTGTATTATTTAGTTTACCAATGACGAGAAGGTCTGAGCTCGTATTTCAGCCGTTTGTACTGGGATGTTTTTTCATTAGCAATCGTATATTCCATTCTGCCTCTATGAAAATGCGGTGACACTTATTCTAAATCGTCTCTTCTTCCTTCCTAACCCATTAGCATAAATTATCTGAAATCCCCAAACGGGTAGTAAGATGAGGGAAGAGAGCTAATGATGTAAGTGTCTCAATTTGGAGTTTGACTAAAGGCCCGTCATTTTTCAAGAGAAGAGAAAGGAAAGGGCACTGTATTAAACACTCTGAAGTTATACAAAAGATCCTTGTTCGAGTTCTGGTTGGAGTTTCATCGAACAGGATATGAGTTGTTTGCTGTGTACTTAAGTTAAGTTGGAAGGGGACGTGAGTAAAGGCCAGTGTTTTTGAAGTTTAGATAGCAAAATAAAAATTTTGTTTGACAAAATAAACAAAATATTGCTTCAGTAGAAACATAATAGTTTAATTTTCTTCCCATGGTGATATCAACAGTTCTTTAATATCTGTCATGAGCATAGCGGCATTATTTGAGACACTTTTTAAATGAAAAGAAAAAGTTGGCATTAAATTCCAGGACACGCTTTAACAGATATTCAAGAACCTGTTGATATCCCAATGGGAGGAGAACTAAACTCTATGTTTCTATTGGAGCCATATTTTATTTATTCTGACCAAAAAAAAAAGTATTACTTATAAAAATGGCAAAAACGCTGGTCTTTTCATCTTAATTCAGGAAGACTCATGCAACAATAACCCAGGCGTATTAAACAACCCAAAAATATATATTTAAAAGGGAAAATATCGAAAGGGCTGAGTGTCAAACGTGAAGGTAGATACATATAAAATTACAGTACTATCAAGTCATCGTTTCAGCAAGCAAGGTTAAGTAGGTATTTTTAAATTAATTCATTACCCAAACATATATAAATTGTGAAGATTGTTCATGGATTAAAATTAAATAATCATACGGTGATACTCAGATCGGTGGGCAAGCTGACTAAACGTTAAGCTCGTCTTATTTTGTTTGTAAAGGACAACGAGGTCAAAGTTTAAATCCCGGCTGAGTGTGCTTAAGAATGTTTTCTCCTAAATGTTTTCCAACCCTTCCTCCAAACAAATACGGGTACACTTACTCTAAACGCTACCATCTCCATCCTAACCCCATTAGTGTGATTAAATGAAAATAGCCCGGACAGACACAACAAAAAATATTAGAAGGCACAAAATCAACTTCTTGTTTCCATAGTGTGAAGTTTCATCCTTTTATATACTCCGTTTTCTCGGAAACTTTACAGTCATACCAAGTCATATTACAATCAATATGCCACATCTTACAAACAGGGCCCGAATTTTGATGACATTTCATTTTTTTTATTTTGGTAATTCACAGACAAAATATTCTCATGTGAAATTTTTTGAAAATTTTTAGGTCTTTATTTTAGAATTTTTCAAGTAATTTCATAGGTAATTATTTTATACTTTTAGGGTCATCAAAGTACGGGTTTGCTTATAAGATAAGGTCATAGTGCAATCCGTCAATCAAAGTTTGCTGTCTTTCAGGGTAAGCTAAGTATACGTTAAGCCGAAAAACTGAACACGAGTAGCATGGCGTGGAGTGTTGCCAGAGAAAGCATATCTTGTTAAATTGTACCTGTGAATATTATTCTTGACACTCTGTATAACATTCAGTGACCATTTATTGAAGAATATACTTTCCTATGGGAGGTGTGTAACGCAGAGCCAATATATGATTGCTTGAATAGGGGATCTGGATTTTGAGTACACATCACAGGTACAATTTTAACAAGTTATGCTTACCCTGGAAACACTCCACAACACGACACTGTTTTTTTATTTTAGCGCAGCGTCTTACTACCCGTTCGGGTTGTACGCTGAAGTACTAATTACACTAATAGATTAGGAATTGAGAAGGTTGAATTTAGAGGAGCTTAGTTATTTCAAATATATATAAATATGTATATTTATATGTATTTATATACAGTAAATATATATATTTGTGTTCTCTTCGGGTTGTTCATTGTTACAAGCACATCTATTTTATTTTATTTGGTTTAGTTTTTTAGACTAGAAGTACGGCTGGTTTTCTCTAAAAAAATAAAAGAGTGGCCCGAGAGTGGGAAAACACTGCCCCGCGGCACAGGCAGAGTTGAATGGGGCAACTTCTATCGCTAGTCGATCACGAACTTCGTGGCAGATGTCGAGGATGTGAGCTACCTCCAAAAATAAAAGCATGAAATGTTGATAAAATCAATCTGCGTGGGAATTGAAAGCACTTCCGATGAAAGCTGAGTAACGTACATGTTTTATGTTGGTATAACATTATGATTCAGAACTAGGATTACGATCCAGATTTTACTGTTCGATTTATATTTCGACCGTTCTCTCCCAATAACACATTCCACAAGGTGCTAATAAATGAATAGAAACTATAAATGAGAGCGCTTTGACGGTCCTTTATTAAATTCCCTGATAGTGTTATTCCAATTTTCTTTTTTCTTTTTACGTTCTCATAAAAATAATATATTAGAATCCTGAAAAAGTCTTGACCGAACTTGACGTTTTGCATGGCCCCGAACTAGAAAACGGGGTTTTTACAATGATAATGTCTGTCCCTTTGTCTGTCTGTAACAGGGACTAAAGCCCAAACGGTTTGATAGATTTTGTTCAAATTTGATATTATTTAGATGTTTGTTATATGACCATACTTCAAAGCCAAATCATGTTTTTTTTTATTAATGTAACAATTTTGTTCAAAATTGATTCATTATCAGAAGTGCAATTTGGTTTTTCCAATCAAAGCTAATAAATGGTTTTTTAATATATTTTTCTTACAAATCATACAAGTCTACAAGAGAAAGTAGGCTATATATGATTGTGTTATACCATTTATTCTATTAGGTAATTTTACAGCCACCACAGTGGGGCTAAATCCCGAAAAGCTGGCCAAAATACAAAAACTTTATTCAATATGTATGAAATTCTGTAAATAGTGGTTTTCAAGGTCACTGATTACGAATCCAAAGTCAGAATTTGGGGGGAATGGCGTACCTATTATGGCGGTTCTAAATTCATAAAAGCTGGTTAAAGTATAAGAGTGTTATTCATTGTGTACGAAACTTGGTATCTTGGGGTTTTCGAGGTCGCTGATTACGAAACTGAAGTCAAAATTGAAAAATAATAAAATGAGGGATCCAATATGGTGAACATTAATGTTTAAACACATAAGATTTAGTCAAAATAACATATAATACAACTTATTAACCAGGAAAAATGTAATATGTAACAAAATAAAAGATTTACTAAAATAACATAAATGTTTATATATTTCAACCTTAACCTTTAAAGCCTATAACCCAATAACCCACGAAACCGGGGGAAAACCTACCGTTTGTTGTAATTATACACTAGAGTTATAAAAACCATAAATTTTACTCCAACCCAATAATGTAATAATGTAAGTAACCGGGTTAGACTATTATTTTTTTTAAATTAAATATTTAAACAGTAAAAGCCATCAACTTTTAAATTAAATAATTATGTAACCCACGAAACCGAGAGAAAACAATTTAAGGGGAAAACTTTGTAAATAGGGGAGAGTGAGGCAAAGTTAACATAGTAATAATATTAATTTTAGCTTTGAATTATTTTTAAAAAATTAACATTTTATTTAAATAGTAAATTAATTTAGAAACGATTTGGAAACTACTAGAATTTTTGTAATACTTCATTCTTCTTATAATCGACACGGTAAAATTTAAAAATAAATCATTTAAAGTCCAAATTCAACATTTCCAATGTTTTGTACAAAAATATTTATATAATTGTTGTCTCAATTTAAGTGACACTGCAATTTTATTAGATAATTATTATGTAGATTAAAAAAAAATTATGCTTACGATAGTCAAACCGGGAACAAAAACTTACAAGACCTAGTCCACTCGACCACGGAACTGTGACTTGTAGACTGTAATCCGTTTTTTCGTAGACAGCTTAAAATTATTCATATAGAAAAATATTTTATCGTTATATTTTGTTACACATTATGTTAATTATATTTAAAAAATATTTTACATGTTTTTACCCTAACGATTAAAATATGTAAGCGTCCTTTTATTAACGCGTATTTGTAATTATTTTTATAAAAACCTACACTTAAACCACAATGGCAGTTAATGGCAGCTGGTTTTTATGTAGTTTACTAAACAACAGTATAAACTACAATTTAGAACAAGTTTCTTTGCAGAACTCTGCAGAACTTGTATCTTTTTCTCTAATTTTTTAAAACTTTTGCATGTAATTTTTCATTATTTTTTATTAAAAATATTGTTTAGCAATTAACTTATATATTATTATTATTATTTGTGTAATATGTGATGATATTCTACCTACTTTTAACTGAAAAGTTCATTTTACAGAATTAAAATTCATGAACTTTACGAATTTTGGTGAATTTCTGAACATAACGTTATTTATCTCTCTTGTGTGGTTCTGATGCTACTCGTGCGAAGGTTACCTTGAAACTAAATTTTAACCATCAGGTTTACATGGTCAACCCCTCCTAACTGTGGCATTAGACACTTCAAATATCATTCTATCCAACCCTACACTTTAAATCTCCTATATATATATATATATATATATATTGACTTTTGGCCAGCTTTTCGGGATTTGGCCCCACTGTGCCAAGGTTCCACTTTACCACAACGAAAGCACCTGGACCGGGTCTACGTTCAGATGACTATCCGTGACTGAAGGAGTCATTAGTATTCCGGTCCAGGCAGATAATATACGATCACCACCGGTAGAAGTCGTGCACGATCGAGGGGTTCTTAACCACTAGTTCTCACTAGATACAAGACTTATGGGGTCATGAGTCGTACATTTGAACCCGTGGGACCCCACCTGGGAAGATAAAATTGGGAAGACCCAAACGCAGATGGGAGGATAACGTTAGAATGGAACTGAAAGAGATAGGATGTAATGAGATGGACTGGATATAACTATCTCAAGATAGGGATAGGGTGTAGGGAGGTGGACTGGATAGGACTAGCTCAAGATAGGGATAGGGTGTAGTGAGGTGGACTGGATAGAACTAGCTCAAGATAGGGATAGGGTGTTATGAGGGGGACTGGATAGAACTAGCTCAAGATAGGGATAGGGTGTAGTAAAGTGGACTGGATAGAACTAGCTCAAGATAGAAATAGGGTATAGTGAGGTGGACTGGATGGATAGAACTAGCTCAAGATAAGGATAGAGTGTAGTGAGGTGGACTAGATAGGACTAGCTCAAGATAGAGATAGGGTGTAGTGAGGTGGACTGAATAAAACTAGCTCAAGATAGGGATAGGGTGTAATGAGGTGGATTGGATAGAACTAGCTCAAGATAGGGATAGGTGGCGTACTTTCGCAAGTGCGGCAATGCACTTTCTAGTTCATAATGCCATATAGTGGGTAAGTATGTAAGTATTATATTTTACTTAAATGTTTAACATGCAATGGATAAAGATTGCTAAGAGTAGTTTTGAATGAGTGTGATTAAATTAGCATGTAGTATTAGAAAAGCACAATAAAATTCACATATGGAAGATCACCCCAAATGCATCAGGCAGGCTTTAAAACCGTTAACCTCCCGGTCAAGTGCAATGTGAATATAACGCCTCAGACCATTCGGCCACCAGTTCAGGTTATTTTCACTGATATAAATGCAACGTGTTTGGATGCTATATAGTATAAGATAGAATATAATGCATTTAAATAATATTTATTTTTAAGAATGTCATTTAAGTAATCATGAAAGGGACAACAGGGTATAATTATTTGAATTAGCTGTTCACTCTAGTCCTGAAGTTGATTTTACCCCCTGTGTTGGCAAAATGGCTCCTGATAGTGGGGTAGGGGTGGGAGGTAAACTAAGTAAGGGGTGACAGCTCCATGCCAGAGAGCTATTTTTGTCTCCTAGAGATGAAACAGAGGAGGCGTGGTTAATGCGATAGGTGATGGACACAAGAGGGAGGGGCAGGGAGGTAGCTGTAGGATAACATTACGTCAGCTAGAAACAGAGGCTTCTATTTTGCAACTCACTCACAAATAAAATACAAGTACAGTCTTGACCAGGATTTAAAAGGGGTTGAACTCTCATTTCACTGAAAACACTTCGTGATTATATTTTTCAATAGTTCAATTAATATGATTCGTATGTTACTATGAGTTCGGTCCAAGCCTGATGATTCGACTGTAATGATGAAAAATAACAAATATACACAAAACATTATAACTATCCGCGTGATCTAATACGCTTTTGATTTTATTTTATTTACTACATTCACCACGTACCCAGCTGAGGTTCGAACAAGGACCTCCTCGTTATATAAAAAAAATCCAGTCAAAAACGAGCTTTACAGCTTAAGGTGAGACTAAAGGGAGAGCGAGTTAAGTCCCCTATTATTACACTGTTTATAGTGAAAAACATTTTGGTCAAAATGAATAAAGTATTTCTTCAGTAGAAATATTTGGTTTAATTTTCTACAAATCTCATCGGTTTTTGGATTTTGGTCACGGGTGTAGCGAGATATGACCAATAACTTTTTATATGGAAAAGTGCTGGTCAAATTACGCAATGAAAAAGGCAAATATTAAATAACTGTTTATCTTAGACCAGGGCCCGGACTTATATTACCAAAAAATTGTCAAATAATGGCCGTTAAAATGACCTAAAAATATGAATAAAAACTCGTAATGAACAAACTCGACTAAATCAATAACGCGTTTTACAAATGGAAACTAAAAAAAAATACACGTCCAATGAAAAGCTTTTAAAAAATAAATTCTCGTATTCTGCTAGATACAATATTGATTTATAAATATCTGCTCCAGGAGTAATAGCTATCTCCTCTCAGCGCAAACCTTTACAGCTCAATAATAACGTGTATTTTACAAACATACAAACAAAATGGATACAAAGGGTCAGTTTCATAGTCAGACTTAGCACGCCTAAATTGCGAGTCGATACTAAATACAGGACGACACCTACCTAGACCAAAATGGAATGGGCCAGTTTCGCATATGAAACTGGCCCATTCCATTCAATTTCAGGTAGGTGACGTCTTGTATTTAGTATAGCACCGCACTTGAGGCGTACTAAATCTGACTATGAAACTGGCCCTAAGTCTATTTCCTATATTATCTTCTTATTCCGACAACTGTGTATTGGAAAAAATATGTTTGAGTATTCGTGAATAATTTAAAAAATATCAATATTATTCAAAACTATACATATTCAATAAAAATGCATAAAAATGACTAAAAAATGAATCAAATATGACCCAAACAAAGAAAATATTACCCAAAAATCTAAAATGACCAAGAATGATCTAACAATTAACTATAAGAAGGTTTCCATAATTTGGGGATAATGAACAAAATGTATGTACACATGAGCATTGTCTGTGATGGACAAAAAAAAATCATAAAAACTCCTGGCCCTGGATATTACTATGCGTAGACAACTTAACTATATCTACAAAAGCAATCTATAATTTATGTTGGCCAAATCAGATATTTTATATAAAAACTTTAAAAATTAACCAGAGTTACATCCCACACTAAGCCGAATGACTGCTGGTGTGAGTTGAATCCCAATCAGTAATACGAATTTATCATTCAATCAGTTTGTTCAGACTTATAAAAAAAATGCTGTAAAAACCTGATGGAGGGGTATATTTTTTTTCAACCATTAGAAAGCGTAAAAACAAACCCAGCCCCGGGTAAAAGGGGCAACGCCATCCAGATTGCGGAAAGTAATCCAATCTCAAAGGGTCTGTGGGTCGTCAAGATGGTACAAATGGAGAAAACATTTCTCTTGTGTATGATACAGTCGGTTTCAAAGATATGTAGGACATAACAAGATTGTGGATCGTCAATATGGTACAGACGGAGGAAACATTTATTTTGTGTAGAGAGTTAGTTTCAAAGAAATATAGGACACAACAAGACTGTGGATCGTCAAGATGGTACAGACGAAGAAAACATTTATCTTCAAAGAAATATATACCACAAAAAGGTACAGTTGTAGGTTTTTCTGAAAAATCTATTCAGTGTGGGGTAGTCAGTTTCAAAGAGACAAGTGCCACAACAGTCCATGACAACATAAAATTTCCCCTTATGATAGGTCTTGTTACGAGGCATGACTCAGGTTCTAGTATAGGCTATGTGTGCCAGTACCGGTGGCGAGACTCGTGATTACTTCGTAATTCTTGCAGGGAAAATCTGAGCGGCATCATGTTTACCGCGATCAAATACTCGAAAATCCTAAAACATAAATCACCATGTCTCGTAAACTAAATAAAAGTAGTTTTTTTCAGACTTTGATATAAAAACTTTAAAAAAATGAGGATAATATTAAAATTCCCATATTCCAATTGGTTTGATTTGAAAAAAAAAATTCTAATGAAAGAACTATAGTGAAGTTCTTAACGCAGACATATTTTGACTCTGTGTAAAAGTTTTTTCCTAATTGAGATAGATGGGTAGTATAAGTATACGAAATGATCATCATGAGCTGAATTTTATTTTGATATAAGACTCATTCCTCTAACACCAATACTTTTCACAGTTTGATGTGTTTAGTTACGAGTTCTTCACGCGCGCCAGGTTTTCGATAGACTGAAGATTGTCAGAAAGACCGGCCCGTCATTCCGTTCTTACATTTATTTTTCCTGATCTACTATTACTAGCTTTACAACAATTATTATTATTATTATTATTATTATCATTATCATCATGTTAAATACTTTAAATCACTTTTGGTTGTGCACTCTATTTATAATATATTCTACCTTTCTTGTAAATTAGTGAATAGATCAAGCTTATATTTATAATTGTTGTCCACTTTGTCCGACAATAATTCAGTTCGGTCATTAAAACGTCTACCTTCTGTGTTAAGGGTCCCGGGTTCGATTCCCTACATGATATATATTAATCTTTGGTGAATTGTTAGCCTAGGAACTGGATGTTGAGAATTTCATAGTACTGTATTAATTTATTCTATGAGTCGTGTGTTGATATCATAAGAGTGTTCAGAAAGTGCACAAGTGCACATTAAATATCCTCAGTAAAAAAAGAACTAAAAAAGTTGAAAGGGATGCAACGTGTTATACTAGACAAACCAACTCTAATTATTACTTCCATTATTAAATCACTATTATAATGTCCAGCCTCCATTCAAGAACAATCGTCAGTGACCGAACGGGATGACGGGCCGGCCTTTCTAACAATCTTCAGTCTATCGAAA
The DNA here is from genome assembly GCA_902155825.1 of Timema genevievae. Taxonomy (NCBI): domain Eukaryota; kingdom Metazoa; phylum Arthropoda; class Insecta; order Phasmatodea; family Timematidae; genus Timema; species Timema genevievae. Next base: position 108,632 of record CABFWO010000517.1, on the reverse strand, counting down.
ACCTGGCGCGCGTGAAGAGCTCGTAACTAAACACATCAAACTGTGAAAAATGTTGGCGTTAGAAGAATGAATCTTATATCAAAATAAAATTTAGTTCATGATGACTAAAAAAACATTGTAATTGTCCAAGTAGTTTACGAGAAACGGTGAGCTATGTTTTAGAATTTTCGAGTATTTAATCGCGGTAAATAAGATGCCGCTCAGATTTTCCCTGCAAGAATTTAAAAATGTGGCAGTCTTGCGCGCTCGTGTCGTGAATTCAAATACCGTCTGCACTTTGCACGGTGCCTATAATAAAGGAATGAAATTATAAACAAGAGGTAAGCAGGTAGGGCTGGTTTTGTTGCCATCAGAATATGACCGTTCCTGATAATAAATGTGATTTCTAGCAGTGGCTTTCCCGTCCCCTATCCATGCTAATGAGGGTTAAAATTGAAACTACCATCCTCATCCTTATCCCTCATATTAAGATGTTAAATAACAACTGATATTCCCCAGCTTCAGTGGTCAAATGTTCTAAGACCGGGGGTGGACAACGCTGTCACCAATAGCCACATGTAATGAATTGGCCAAAGAAGTATGGCGAATTTGAGTTTGCCAGCTCTTACAGTAAAATGAATTTTTTTATGATGGCGCGTGCTGGTTGTAACTTGATATTTCCTGCAAATAAATGGAAACATTCCGCTTTCTGAATGAGTCAATGACGCAACATTACCATGCAATACTCCCCTCCATTTTTTTCTGATTTCAATGATTTCAAATTGGCATTTAAATTATTGCATGATGCATTTCAATTTGATATTACAAATTCAAACAAAGAACTTTTTACCCTTCTGTCTTTGGACGAGCACGGGCTTGAAGATGGTTTGCTTTTTCGTCACAGTCTGGAATAATTGAAAATTTACCAAAATTCTCCAGTTACAGATACGTGGAAATATATTTTGAGTGACAACGATATCCCAACTTTAAAATGGAGCATTTCGAAATTATGATCCGTGGTTGGCTCAACGTGGGTGTGTGAATCGGTGTTCTCTACGATGAGATTCATCAAATCAGAATAGAGATATCGAATTGTTGACGTCAATTTGGAGGCAGAGCTAAGATGTGAATTGAGTTCAGATATCCAGCCAATGTTACGTCAACTTATCAGACAAAAAAAGAATGGTAAAATCTCGCATTAAATTGTCTTACACAATCAATTCAAACAATTCTCTCGTCATTTACGTCTGAGGCAGTTGTGGCTAAGTAGTTAAAGTGTACATATTTTGAAAAGACTTGTCCAAACAATGTTTGTTGTTTTAAACGTTCGATTGAGCAGCCTAATTTCTCAATTTTTACATTTTGTGGCGAATCTCACTTCTCATTCGCCACACCTGTGGCTACATTGAAAAATAATCTGCCCACCTCTGGTCTAAGGCATCACTCTTACAAAATACTGGACTGCCAATGACGGAGAGACTGGGGCTAGGTTCAGATCTTGGTCGGGTGTATTGTGGGTGGTTTTTCCTAAATTGGCTTTCCACTCCCTCTCCACGCAATTGTGAGTAGAATTACTCTATACTCAAGCAATACACGGTGAGATAAAACAAATTATGTCAAACGTATGAACCAAAAAGAAAAATATTTGCCTCTTCACAAAAGTTAAGTTTTCATATCATCGAAAAAAAAATTTTTTTTTGATCCTCTGATACGAGAGAGATTGATGCAGAATTTTTTAGTAACAAGAGAAAATAATATATTTTTAACTTAAGTTTTGGTGAGTTAAAACACAAGAGAGATTAACGGCTTAGTATACATTCTAAATATTAGAAATGTATCTTAAAGGAAAAGCACCCACATTAGCGTGAACATATTAGTCTATAGGAACATCATATCATATGAGAAATACTACCCCAAAATAGCCCAGCCGGGATTTGAAACGTGACCTCTTCGTCAACCGCGATCAAGTGCAAAGTCAGCTGATAGATATGACTTTGATGCTTTATGTTTGTTTTTTGGCCTTGCGAGTACTTAGACACGAAAATATTCCTGGACATTTTCAATGGAAATCTTTTTCGCAATGGAGTTTGTGGGCTACCACCTACCAAGTATGTGAATGGGTTGGGCTTGGGGGGATGGAGCCTATAGCCTATCCAGAGTAGGAATGTTGGTAGCTGACATCTAGTAGAAGGTTTTTATTGTGAACAATGGTTGAAAGTCACTTATGTTAACATATGTGGAAATAGTTGTTATTTTCATAGTAATACAAAATTATCAATCACGCTTTTGATAATACTTTCCTAAGGCTTTGCTGTATAATTGACTTTTTCGTAACTTATTGAAAGAACAAAATATAGTAATAAAAGTTTTTGGTTTTGTCTTCCGGTTGCGGCTACAAGAGATATGTGCATAAAATAATAAGTTAAAAATTATTCTATTCACACTTGTGTCTTGCCACTAAAATTATAGTTTCAAAATAAAACTTTTTTTATATTTTGTAAACACATGCATATATACACAACCAAAAACTGTTTGGATGACATTATCAACCATCATGATTTAATCCTGTTCATCATCTTTATGGTTGAAGATATCGTAGCCTTTGTAAATCACTTTTAAGTAAACTACAGACGACGTGACGCTTCCACAACAAAAAAAAAATCCAAACGGCTATTTTCATAAGTTCGTATTTAAATAATGTAAAATCGCTTAAAAGAAAACGATAGTTAAAAACAAGTTGTTTTATGTGAAAGATTTTATTGCCAAACGTGACAGCAGCTCAACCCAAGGTCTTGAGGATCATATGATTTGGCGAATGGGTGCATGAGAGTAGATCTGGTTGCTTTTTACTAGCTGTCAGTTATCACAACACCTAAGATAGATAGCCTACAGATGAGTGTGTTGTGCTTGGCGGATAGAACCTAGAGCCTATTGCCTGAGATGAACATTTTCCGTCAAATTTGATTCGAAAAATTTTCCAATTAGTATGTTAGGGAATTGGTGATGACAAAAGTTGTTAGAAAATACTCAAGACGACCTTCAAACTAGTTTAACTAATCAATTGATGTTAAACTGAAAATAAAATCGAAGCAAATAATTGCTGTTAGAGATGTACATTTTGCGGTAAATATTTTAAATGATTGACTTCCAGGAGAGTAGAGATGTATTTGTTAAGACTTTTACTATAAAGTCAACGTATTTAAATATTTGGTCTACAGCCGACCCAACATTAGTGATAAAATCAACCACCAAGCGCTGTAGTCGCCACGTGATTATGCAAAGATAAATATAAACGCTGTCATTGCTTTAATGTAACTCATTTGATGTTTCTGGTGTTAACATTCTTAAGAGAAATAATTAAACTTAAGGATAAACTTTAAAAGTTTGAATATATCGATTGCATTTGTTCCATTTAAATAACTGGGTCTTTTTTTTCTACAAAACCAAAATTTAAACATTTTTTTTTACAAAAATGAAAAAAAAAAATATGGATTGTATTTCTCACCTCACATCTATTTAGTTTACAACCCGCCTCGGTGGCGTAGTTGGCTAACGCGCTAGTCTTTATGAGCTCGACTGCCAAGGATGGGGAGATCGAGGTTCGAATCTCGGTCGGGTGAACTGAGGGTGGTTTTACTAAATGGTTTTCCACTCTCCCTCCACGCAAATGCGGGTTCACTTCCTCTAAATTCAACCTTCCCAATTCCCAATCCATTAGCGTAATTAGTACTTAAACGTATAACCCGAACGGGTAGTAAGACGCGTTGCTAAATAATAATAATAATATTTAGTTTACAAAACATAAACATGGTGAGCAAAATATTTTAGTAAAAATATATTCCTTGACTTTTTCTTGATCCAAAAAAATAGTCAATCTGTTAAAAATATTTATTTTTGAAATCCATTCAAAACCTAACTGAAATATTTTATTTTAATTAATAAAATTTACTAGGTAAAATTTATCTGCCCTAGACAGAAAAATATTTAATTTTCTCTGATCAATTACACAATTTCTGACAGTCATGAATTCCCTGACATTTCCCCCTGAGTCTGGCCATCCTTTATAGAATCCAAAGGTTTTATTTCCACCCCTACTAATGTACACGGACCAGTTTGTCTATCATGAAGTAATGAGCCAAGTGTCACAAGGCAGGCGGTAATTAGCCGATAAAGTTTAGACTCTTGACGGTTCTCTTGACGGTTCCCAGATACTCTACTTCGGGAAAGGAACAGCAGAGTGAATATAAAAAAAAATAGCAAAAGAACATAATGAAGAGGAAAATCTTCCTGGTGAAAAGTAGATTTTTGATGTGAAAATAAAGAAAAGAAAATGGTGAGAAAAGGGAGAGGTTAAGAAATAAGGAAGGTAATTTTCGCGAAGGGGTCTATCTATCTGTTCCCTTTCAAAACTTCATGACATTTTGGATCCCAGCGCTCAACCTAATTTTGTATGGAAATTATTATCCCAAAGTTAGAGATCCCGTACCTTGACATTTTAATTCTACCTCTGAGATTAACTTCTTTGTGTGGTGCGCCCTTTAGACATTTTTTTGTGTTTTATCCTCACGATGGGTTTTAGTTTAAATTAAACATTTTAAAACAAATACATATTTGAAACATATTTTACAGTTAATTTTCACATTACATCCTGGAGACTCGAAACTGTTTACAAAAGTATTTTCATTAAATTCCACGGAAATGTAACGACCTCCGTAAAGATAAAGTTTTGTGACAACTATGTGAAATTGAGCAAAGTTCTAACCCATTCTAGTAGCAAGGAAATAATACGGAGCAATAGATAATTATTTTAATAGCATCACGATTAAAGTTTAATCAACACACACGCTGTACTTAGAACGCCGAGCCAACAGTCCGCTCTTCTTGAACGCCACAACAGTTCACACGTCCATAGAACCCAGATGGTAAAAAAGACAGTTCGCTCTTCTTGAACGTCACAACAGTTCACAAATTCATGGAACCTAGAGCATAAATAAGAAAGTTCGCTCTTCTTGAACGTAACAACAGTTCACAAATTCATGGAACCTAGAGCATAAATAAGACAGTTCGCTCTTCTTGAACGTAACAACATTTATAACGATGTGATATTTATTGTGATATAATGCCCCGCGATTAAGAGCCAATTTATAGTGCTACTGATTGTTTGTCCCGCGATTAGCACCAATTAAAATGATACGGTTTAATATTGGTATTTATAGCCCCGTGATCGAGCGCCAATAAAAATTGTTACCATTTATTTAGCTGATATTTCACCCATGCTTGAACACTAATTAAAGTGGTACAGATTACAATCGTGATAATGCCCTGTGATTGAATACTATCAATAACGATATTAAGTAAACAAGACTTTTGATGTTGCACACGATTTATTAAGATGATTACACCTTCGGTACGAAGATATTATATGAAATTATACAATTTTAGTTGAACTACAGATTATTTTTCTGTGATTTTACTCGATAAAATTGTATGTGTATTTATACGCACAAGTTGCTTATATATGACCTACCCCTTGCCTCTTGGGCCCCTTGTCAACAGTGTCGAAACCAACTAATAGAAAGACTCCTGGGAATACGATGTTGTGAAGGCTGGCTTCCTATTGGGTATAGGATCATAAGATCATAGGTCATAAGATCTTTTCAATACTACGGAGTTGATCTTTTAATTTAAAAAAAAAAGTTTGAAGCGCATTACATTGACATTATTTCTGAAAACGCGTGATTTTCCATGGATGAAATATTAAAAGGAAATATTACATGCATTACTTATAAGAAAAATTACACTTCATCCATGACTTTTTGAATATTTTATAGGGGTCCAAAACAGTATCATTACACAGTTCACACGTTCATGGAACCTAGAGCATAAAAAAGATGGTTTACTCTTCTTGAACGTCACAACAGTTCACACGTTCACAGAACCTTGAGCACAAAATAGACAGTTTGCTCTTCTTGAACGCCACAATAGTTCACACGTTCATATAACCTTGAACAGAAAGTAGACAGTTCGTTTTCTTGAATATCACAGAAGTTCACACATTCACAAAACCTATAATACAAAAAAGGCATTTCGCTCTTCTCGATGGTATCAAATCATACGAGTATATCAAGTTTACTAAACACTGAATGTACATTGAGTGTTATCACATCATTCGAGCATACACAATTAATTATAGACTAGATTGTATCAGATCATAAGAGCTTATCAAGTTGATTAAACACAGGATATACAATGAATGGCATCATATGCTAAGAGTATTCCAAGTTGATTATACACCGACTATACATTGAATGGAATTACATTCTGACATGTCAAAGGCCCGCCAGACATGGGATAACTAATCACGCAGAAACTGGTTTGCAACTATTCACTTCAGTACCCCTTGTAGTGCCACGTTAAACTGCCATTATCGATTGTTTGGCTCGACGGTGAGTTCTTGTAAGACTTCTGCTACTTGCAGCCAGAATGTTGTGGCCTGGCTGACTTTCTAACGGCACGTGTCTGCAGGCCCGTAGCCATGGGGTCCGGACACCCCCCGAAATTTAACGAATTTTTTTTTAATTAAATAAAAAATATAGCATGATATCTTGCTTGTAGCTTTTACACAGTCAGTGACCTAACTAATCAATCTAATGGCTCAACAACAACAATCGCTCAAAACTCAAAAAACCAAGCCTCTACTATGATGAGACAACTTCTCAGGCAGCGTTTGAGGCAGAATACCTCTTGTGGTGTGAGAAGTGGAAAGGCAAGAAACAATCTGACACACCAAATGGGATTATGTCGTCTACTATGGATGCATGCCATAAGCACTTTTATCCTACATCTGATTTGTGTCCTAGCTACTTTACCTGTGTCAACGGCTGATGTCGAGAGGTCATTTTCCTCATTGAAAATAATTAAGACCTACTTAAGAAACTCTATGTGCAGCGAAAGATTGACTGGCCTGGAACTGATGTCAATTCACTACCCAGTGCCTTCCACACCTGCGGACGTTTTGAATGTCATGGCCAAGAAAGCTAACAGAAGACTATTATTGTAGAAGTGATACATAGTGATGCATGAACACTTTTCCGTACACACAGTAATTTCATTATTTGGACTTTGTTGGTTACCTTTAATTAAGTTAATTTAATATGATAGATTCATTTAACAAATTTGTTACTTTCTGCTTTTCCAACAAACCCAAAAATAATATGAATTTATTGACACCGCAAAAACGTTTCATTTAAAATCTCTAAAAATTTTAACCAAAGTCAGAAATAATGGGGTTTACAAAAAGTCAGGGAGGGGGGAGCATAGCATTGGATAACACCTCCCAAAATGAAATCCTGGTTACGTACCTGGTGTCTGTCCATCTCGACGTCTTTGGTTCGGATCCTGAGGGTGGTTGTACACGTACCGATATTATCGGTGTCGGTACCGACACTAGCCAGGGTGCAGTGTACACATACCGACAAGATCGTTGTCGGTGACTGAGAGGCGCGGCGGGCAGTTTAGTGAGTAGTGCCGAGCTAAACATGGCTCCAGTGAGAAATAGGAGGTTTCTTTTATTGTGTTTTATCATCTATGGAGGAGACGACATTAAAACCGGAGAGAAAGAGAACCATGGGAACATCCAATAGTTAATTGCCACCGCGAGGGCTTCTTCTTGCCCCTCACCACGGTCCAAAAAAGGGTCCACTCCCCTTGTACGATTTCCCTTGTTAGAATAAAATCATCCAAGTTAACGTTCACTGTCTTAAAAAACTTGGATCAAAGAAATATTTTAATAGCGGTCCTGTTCTTTACTGCTAGTTTTTTTTTTATGTCAGGATCCTAAACCTTAAAAGACACAAATGTACCCTTGTTTGGGAAAGTTAGAACAAGAAGTGAATTTCAGTATGTCCTTCACTTTGACTCATAAATTCAGATATAGTCAAGATGAAATATATGTTATGCTTCAATAAATGAGGTGCATTAAATTCTACTTCCAATTTTTTTTTTTTTTTATTCTTCCAGTTACCAGGCCTAAATATTCTAGGCGCACAGGCTGGGTGTGTAGTAACTGGGAGAACTTTCCTAGGCTGCTTTATTTTGTAAGTCGTGTGCTAATATAGTTAAGTCATTTACATATTGAATCTTAAATATCCAAATAAATAAATAGTACCAAAATGTATATACTTTAACAAATAGTAGACCATCATATTTTAAATCAAATGTTCAAAAATTTGACTATAAATAAGCTAACCTTTAAATGATTTTTATCCGAAAAGTTAGTATACATTGTTATTTATCATTGAAAACACTTTTTATATCCATTTTGAACAAAAAAGTTAACAAAACAGTTTTATTTAAATAATAAAATAGTTAAAGTCATTTTCGGAAAGTTTGGCCCAAAAAATAGATTTGTATTTTTTTTAAAGGTGTTATAAATGTCCATTTGTAAGAAAACCAAGGTACAAGTATGTCGGAAAGATAAATAGTTAATTATCATGAGGACCTATTTACATATTAATATTTCAATAGCCTTATGCCAACCTCCTCGGTCATCGAAAAAATTCGAAAATATAAATCGCTGTAAGGCCATCCATCACACGGCTTCTTAAAATACAAATGTCTGTGTAATTTTCTAGAACTACTTCGCTATTCTTCCTAAGCTTATATTCCCTTTAACCCTTCGCCTACAACCATATTTTGTCTTTTTAATAAGAAAGAGGGGAGAGAAAACTACGAAACTTCTTATCTCAAGGTAAAGAGGAACGTTCATTGCTAGTAGTTCACAAATATCTTACCATTTTTTGTTTTGAGCCTATAAAAAACTACTTTTTCTTTGTTAGAGTAAGGCTAAATCTAGATACTTTTTCATCAAGCCTAGTCTCAAGCTTATTAAATATACTTGAAAAGTCGTTGAAAATGAGATAATGCCAAAAAATTATATATATATATATATATATACATATTAATAAAACTCAAAACTATAGGGTTTTTTTAAATGAAGATGAGCCTTGTTGGACTTAAGGCTCCTTTTTTCATGATTTTAGACCCTTCCCTTCCTCCAAGTAAAGGATTTCCCATTTTAAACAACCCACAATCATAAGTAGTTATGTGCGATTTGGTAAATTATATTATTTTAATCTTTTAGTTATTTTATTTTAGTTAGACATAAAGGATTTGTTAACATAGCGAGTGATATGAAATTTTAGAATGGGTTCTACTTTAATTGCAGTAAAATTAGTTGTAGCACATCATAAGTAAATAAAATACAAGTGAAATTTTATAATTAATATATTTATTTTGTAACAATTTTTTTTATTTTACTATTAACATCGATTAAAAAAATAACCTTCCACAAGATGGATTTTGAACCTCTCCCACTTTTCTTCATTATAAGAGAACGTAAGAAAATACTGAGGCCCCTCTCCCCAGAAACCCTTACGTAATTTAAGGACGGTCCTTTACTATTCTCCATTATTTATCTATATATATCGCAAGGTATATTTGAATTTTTTTTTACTTTTTTTGGAATTTCTGTAAGAGTTGTAGGCCTACCTATGTTACTTTAATATTTTATAAAATTTAAAAATTAACCCCTTTTTATTTTTTGCATACCTTTTTAAAAATGAACATCATAATTTTGTGATTTTATAGATAGATAAAATAAGGTACAGTAAATGACACCTCTTTGTTTACCCTTTTCCCCGTTCGCATAACATTTATCGTGTTAATAAATAACGTGTGCGTGTGCATCTGTGCTTTGAAAACATGCTGACATGGACAAATGAATAAATATCTACCATGTGTTCATCTGATATTTAACAACGTAGATTCGTTAGCCATGGCTTAGTTAACAAAAGCTAACGTTCCGCTCTTTGTGCACGCGGGAAATTAAACCTAAAGCCACAGTCATCACATTAGTTTTCAATGATACGGATTTTAAGAGAGAGATGTACGGCACATCTACGGTGGGAGGGTAGATAAGTGACAGAATAAGGTTATTTATTACAAACATTGTATGGAAGTCACTAATGCCAACCTATTCGGAAATAATTTTTATTTGCTTAGTAGCCTAATACTATGTTATAAATAAAAGGTGTTATCAAACGATTCTAATAACATTTACAGTCAAGGTTTGCAATAAAGAACCTTCTGCTAGCTGTCACTTACCTACACTCATACCGCAGATTAGCTGTACCCAACCTTTAGAGGGATTGTTTTCCCACAACGGTCACAATGATTCCTTAAATCCTTAATTTTATACTATTTATATTTCCTACTTCCTCCAAGTGATGTTTATTAGTGATTTATTATAGATTAATTTAATAAATTTTTTTATCATACCTCACCCTAATAATGTACGCTCTTGACGAGAGGGAATAAGCCCTGTTTTAAAATGTTGCAATTTAGTCCATATCGGAGGTTGAACCCGGGACGCTTTATAGGCCTATTAGTGATAAGAAACGCTACCGAATGATATCAAGAGTTGTAATGATAGCCAACAGAGTGGTCGTCTGTCGTGCTTAACTCTTACTCCCATGAGCCGGGTTCGGTTTGAATCCCGTAAAAGGTGCGATGGGGTAGTTTTTTATATTTTGTAATTTTCATTGTAGTTTTCCCACTGTATTTACAGGTGAAATATAATGCATTCATTTAAAATGCAAACGCACTGTTTTCAATCCTCTGTACGGTGGGGTGCTAGTGAGTGTGATTTTAGGGCAGTATTTTTGAAGTTTTTATAGCATAAACATTTTTTTGCACATTCTAATCTCAACAGTTCTTGAATATCTGTCAAAGGTGCCCTGGAATTTAATGACAAATTTTTCTCTTTATTTAAAAAGTTTGTCAACAAATGCCGCTATGCCCATGACAGATAATCAAGAACTGTTGGGATTAGCATGTGCAGAAAACTAAGCTCTATGTTTCTATGGAAGAAATATTTTATTAATTTTAACCAAAACATGTTTATGCTAGACCTATAAAAACTGCAAGATTAGTGCACTAAACTCGCACTTACTAACACACCCCACAAGTTAATATAACGGACAGTAGTTTTAAGTGCATTATTATTATTATTATTATTATTATTATTATTATGCTACACACACCGTTGGGAGCACGGGCTAAGGCTTAATTCTCATATGATCTGATTTTACAGTGACAGAGTTCAAATCCCGATCGAGTGTAGTTGGTGAGTTTTTTCCCTAACTGGTTTCTTTTTCTACCTTCACGCAAATGTGGGCACATTTATTCTTAATATTTCCTCTCCTCGTGCTCGCCATTATAGTGATTAATAAAATGTGGCGAAAGTTTTTGTATTACGCTAGTGGTTACCCTTTGTTCCAACACGTCTTTAAGCCCAAATAATAATAATAATAATAATAATAATAATAATAATAATAGTCAGATTCCACAAAATTAAAAGATGTCTCGAATAAAAAAAACCCACGAAGAATGTGGATATTCCCTCCAAGTATTTGGAGGGGGGGGGGGGGTGAGCTTTCCTTCAACCTTTGTGTACAAAGCTCAAGAGAAAATTCAAACAATACTCGCTATGCAGAGCAATAACATACAAAAGACAAGAGTCGTAACTATCTTAAAGTTGTAGAGTACTGTAGTTGTTCCACATAGTCTGAGACAAGGATAAGACGTGGTTGGGGGGATGTTCCCCTCCTCCAGACGTAGGCTACAAGACACTATCCTACAGTAGACTAAAGCTATCCACCAAAAACAGGAAACGTATATTAAACATAGCGAGCATTCTCAAGCCAACCCAGGAGGTTCTAGTATATATAGCTATGTATATAGAGCCTTTCCTTTTGAACCTGCGGTTTTATGAACGCCAAGCATGCAAGAATGTGTCGCACAGGACCAAATAAAGGAGGGGTGAGGGGGGGGGCAGAAGAACATGGAGCATCGCCAGTTGCAGCTCAAACACGCGAGAGGGGATTTACAGTAACATTTCAAATGGAAAATTCAGTGGAAATGAAGGTCGATTCTTTGCGGCTTCCTTTTAGAAAAAAAATCCTATCTATATTCTCAAATGATAGACCATTGTGAATTTTTTCTTTGTTTTTTTATGTAGGTGATTTATACGGAGGAGTTATTATTAGTAGGTGGTACCCATAGTTTTAGAGGGGGTAGCCGGGGTGCTACATGCGATAGATTACGGCGAGACCCCCTAAACAAAGATAAAAGAGATATTTTTAACATTGAATACCTTTTGAAGTATGATTTAAGTTTTGTTTCAAGCATAATTTATGTTGTAGGTGTTATGAATTTTATCAGACTTATAAAAACTACTATTGTAAACCAGCTGAGCTTATTATTTTGTTTATTTGGGGTACTTAAAGTACACTTTCTGAACCATATAAACTAACTTAAATCTAGAACATACACAACACCCAGCCCCCAGCCATTAATTCATCACTGTGAAAGAGTAAGCCCACATTTTACCAATAATAATTTTTTTCAGCCAAACCGAAAATTGAACCCGAGGCCCCTAAATCAATAGACAAACATGCTACAACTGAGCTAAAGTGTTGCACCTGAGCTGATTATATTATACCTCATTCCGCCTCTACTTCGTATTTATTTTAAAAAAATCTTCACTTGGTGTCTTTGACATGACTTGAACCATATAACTCTTGCTGACGTGCAGAGGCTGTGAAATATTATCTTAGCGCTTTTTGTCATAGCAGAAACTTTCATAAAATTAGACTCCAGCTCACAGCTTTCCTCTAAGTTGTAAATAATGTAAGTACAGTACATTTTACTTATGTGCAGTGGCGTGGCGTGGCGTGTTGCCAGGATAAGCTAAGGTATTTAAAAGTATAACTTTGAATTGTTTTCAACACTCAGTAGAACAATCACTGAGCAGGTATTAACACAAATACATTTCTTTGTGAGATATGGAGATTGATCAATAGGGGGTCCAAGTAGAAGATAACATTTTACAGGCACAGTTTTGCAAATTCTGTGCTCCCTGGCAACATTCCACGATACGGCACTGCTCAAGAACACAATTTTTAAGATATGTTTGAAAAAACAAATAAAATTATAATACTTTCTTGGGGGTAAAATTTGTTTAAGGACTAATGGCTGGTTTTGGCAAAATCTGAATTATTTTGAAAATAGTTTCAACGATTTTGTTCAAAATTGGCATGGGGGACTACTTTACATGATCAAGAATAATGTGTCTTAATGTTTCTAAATAAAATTAATTTAAGGGTAACTTACTTATGTCAAATTATAGATGATTAGAAATTTTTCGAAATTTACATTGAAGAATGAGCTGCTCAAAATGTGTATCTGTGAAAAGTTTTTCGTGATAAATAAGAATACGTTTTTATTTTTACAAATAATAAACAATTTTAAGCTAGTACACGAATAACTTATTTTTGAAAATTTTAAATTTGTTAAAAACAATATTATGAATTCGGTTTAAAATTATATATAAAGAGAATATATTTTGCCTAACAAGATACGTATTTGTTTTTATGAGGAAAACTTACTTAAGGGTAGTTTGTTCAAAACATATTTTTTAACACTTTCTTTGGAGCTATAATACACAATATGGGAGAGTTTTTGCAAAAGTGTCGTACCATTTATCTAACTACGGATGTAGCCGTATTCGTAAATTTGAAATCCGATTCCTGTGTCCAGGTTTCGTTTTTAAATTTATGAATATTTTAGAGAGTATTATCAGAATTTGACTAACGGTTAGCATGTTTGACTGAAGCGGAGGCTCAGGGTTCTTTCCTTATCGGCATTGTTAGGATGTTTTATCCTATACAATTAAATTTATCATCCTCAGTAAAATCAAATGTTTTTAAATCCACCCACTTTATCCTTTTTCTTTATGTGAGTAGGTTTAATCAGTTGATGATGTATTAAAACTTTAAAAAATAAACCCCTCACAAATAGGCAATAGGCTTATCTTGTTGAATAATCATAATAAATGACAGAGCAAAGCAAGGTCTTGTTCAAACTCGATCGTTTGGCATTTCACCTGTCTGTTTATTCCACGATTACGGTCATTGCGTGGACCAATTTTAACGAGATTTGCCAGGAACGTTCTTTAAACCTTGACCAAACAACTTGTATAATTATGTTTTTTTTTTGTCAACGCCTCTAACTACTCATTTGGGTGCACATATTAGTTACTAATTACGCTAGTGGGCTTGGGATGAGAAAGGGTAAATTTAAAGTAAGTGAACTCGAATTCACTTGGAGGGAGAGTGGAAAATCATTTCGTAAAATACAGTACATCCAACCGGGATTCGAGCCCCAATCTATCCATCATCGGCAGTCCAGTATATTGCAAGAGTGATGCCTTATACCATTCGAATACTAAAATGGGTGTCTGCGTAGTGGTTTTGCAATCTGGTTATCTGTTTAAAGATGGTGGCCGATCAAAAATCGCTTTGTTTGGAAGCGCATCCCAAGAAAATTTAATTTAAAATGTTAAGCAATCGATTGAGCACCTCGTGTGTATTTATTTGACTTTTGTAACGTGAGACTGATGTCTTAAGCCATGTGAACAGCGGTTATTCTCTATGAATATAATATGCTATTAAATACAAAGTTCATTTTTTTGGTATAATTTGATAATCAAAGGAAAATATCAATGTCAAATCCAAAGAGAAATTATGAGAGATATTTCAAATTGAAATTTAAAGACAAGATTTTAAATGGAGGGAGCAAGGTCTACTGTTTACAGAACTACAAATACTATATAGTATAATTAATAATAATAATAATAATATAATTAATAACAATGAAAATTTCCACTAGGGGAGAATTAAAAAAACATCATATTATTTTTTGACTTTTTAAATATGGATGAACTCACGGGATATAGAGTAGTAAGGAGAGTAAGTAGTAGAGGTTAAGGAAGAGCTACCACTTCAAAAAAAAAAAGTATCACACCTGCTTCATCGGGAAGAGTGACAGTTTCGTTCCTCTTCCAATCGCTGAAGGGTTCCTCCTTTGTCAGCGTTTTACATCTCAATGGCCTCCCTCCCCGCGGCAACTCATAATGTACGGGTAGCAAACTTTGCCGAGTCGGCCAAAAAAGACGCTCACCCTGAGTTTGTTCGAAACGTCTATAGTCTCGGCGCCCTTCCATC
>CABFWO010000517.1:76455-91991 GCA_902155825.1 Timema genevievae | reverse complement strand
CCCCCAGATCAAAATCCTGGGTGCGCCCCTGCAAACAAGATACACAACTTAGATTATGTCTTTCTGTTCGATTCAAGCTGCAAATAACACTAAGCTATCCAAGTGATTTAATGTTCCTTAAACACTCACAATCTTTCAATATATCTAATAGTAATGGGGTATGGTTATCCTTCCGTTTTTACACAATGATGCACACAAGCAATTAATGCACAGCTACTACATAATATGTATGAAGACTGGCGTTCACTGAAGAGGAAAAGGCAAGCACATGTTTACACTATTCATTTTGGATGACTCATCCTCTGTGTTTCATCACCAGTGAACAAAAGTTGGCCTCTGCCAAATTCGTTCATCGTTTCTCTTTGATGATCACTTTAGATGATTGTAACGTTTACATTATTCATTTTCAGTGATTCATCTAAAGTGATCATCCTAAGTGACCAGTGTAAATTCAGGCTCAGGCAAAATGTCTACTTGGTGTAACGTAGGACGGGGATGGGGGTAAAAAGAAGGTAACAAAAAAGTGTTACGTGGTTTATGGACGACCCCTAAAGAGGATTGCTCTCGATAAGGCCAGAAGCACCTTCAACGGCGCTCTCACGCGCTCCTAAGGCACCAAATTGACTGAATCGTCTGTGACAGGGAAGTCTTGGTTCGAATCAGGGGTTGGTTTATTCACGTGTGATGTATCACTATGATTTCACCGTCCAGTCTCAACACTAGTTGGCTTGCATTTTCTCTTGGATGCCCCCATAGCCCCCTACCCCTTAAATTAAGGCATTTATAATCTTTGTTTTTAACGGATTCAGAAAGCAAGGACATTTTAGAAAACACAAATTTCTTTTTTCTGCCAACATTGATAATAGCTCTAAAAATTTACATCTGCATATTATATTACTTGACGTATGAATGTATGATATTAATTTTAGTAACTTATGTAACTGTTAGGTACGGTTTTTCCTAAAAAAAATCTTACCATTTCTAAACAATGTTTTTAAAAAAGCCACACAGTTTCAAGCAAACTTGGAGTCTGTCCCTTTTAGGTGAAGGATGGCTGTGGAGGAAAAGTTATGAAAATAGATTTGTTGTTTTCTCTAATAGGCCTACTCGATAAGAGGGCTATTATTATTAGGCACAAGTAGAAATGAGGAAGGTATCTTTGAGTAAACTCACACGCATTAGCGTTTAGAGAGAGTTGGAAAACTACATGGCAAATTGTTGCACACACCATAACATTTACCATTTGCTGTGTTATTATTATTATTATTTGGAAGTTTAAATCAAAATTAATAATATCATGAACGAAACCATTTTTCTCTTTGGACAAAGTAGTTTTAGAAAATAGCTATGGTTTTATATATTTCTAACCTATCACGGTAGCAGCGTAGAAAATATTTTAGAAACCCTTACAGACAAGAGAGAGAACATGTTTTTTTAAATACAAACATTTGCAGTGTTATTTTTAGTATTTTTTATATATTTTTTTTACAGATTGTAAAATAAAATTACAAACGTTTTGATTTTTATTGTTTTTTTTTACATTAAAAATACAAACTTATTTACGGTGTTATTTTGTTGATTGTATTAATTTTTACATTTGAAAATATAAAATTACACACGGTATTATAAATACTGTTTTATTTTACTTTTTTCTAACCTGTCCCTATTATAAACACAGCAATGACTTTCGTGCTTAGTCTTATATTCACTTAGTTGACTCACCACGCAGTGACAGCTACAAAACCAAATTTAAAATAAGATTCTTGATGTAGACAATTGAAACTTTTCCTCCCAATCACAGTCAGTCGTGGTAACACCCTCCCCTGACCAACCTAACAGATCTCGCGGGGAAAAGAGTCCTTCCTCCAAGAAAGGTATCAGATTGGCGTGGGGGTCAGGGGGACCCAATCACACAGTTTGACCTCCCATGTGGGAGGTGGAACCACTAAACTGGAGGCGGGTGATGTGATTATATTCTTCCTGATGCCGGTGGTATGGGAGCCTGTCTGGTATCAACCCCCGTCCCAACTCCCATCCTCCCCTATGTCGTCCCTTTATTGAATCAGCCACCCTCATTGGTAGTCGCATGGTCTTAAGCGTCACTTTCACGGAAGACTAGGTTGTCAATGACGGGAAGATAGTAGTTCTAATCCCGATAGGGTGTACTTAGAATAATTTTTCCTGCATTGTTTCCCACTCTCCCTTCACGTAAATACGGGCATATTTCCTTTATTTCTACCTCCATCATCAATACCTCGAATATGTGGACGCTTTAGCTAAATATATTTAGCACCGCGTCTTACTACCCGTTCGGGTTATACGCTTAAGTACTAATTACAATAATGGATTAGGAATTGGGAGGGTTAAATTTAGAGGAAGTGAACCCACATTTGCGTGGAGGGAGAGTGGAAACCCATTTAGGAAAAGCCACCCCCAGTTCACCCGACCGAGATTCGAACCTCGATCTCCCCGTCCTCGATAGTCTGGCTCAACACGGCTAGCGCGTTAGCCAACTACGCCACCGAGGCGGGTCCGCGTTAGCTAAAGAATAAACGAAAAAGTCCTTGTCAAGAGTTATGTGCTTGCCTCTTTACCTCACCCGTATTTAAAACATGATAAAAAAAGAATATAATTACGATATAGGTTGCATCCACATTTATATAAAGTAAAATATTCATGTTTACCTACAAATTCCGGAACTTGAACATAATTCCTAAGCCGAATCTTAAAAACATGAGGTTTTTAGCGCCACATCTAACTACCATATCGGGTTGAACGCATATGCACTAATTGAGTTAATGTGTTAGGTACTAGGAAGACTGAATTTAGAGGAAGTGTATCAGCATTTGCATAGAGGTTGAGTTAAAAATTATTTAGGAAAAAAACACACTCAGTTCACCAGATAGAGATTTGAAACCCCACCACCCCGTCATCGTCAGTGATGCCTTAGATCATGCGGCCACCGAAGCGGGTTAACATGAGGATATTCATAACCTATGTACAGACACCATTAGACTTTTATTAATATAGATGTGAATACTTAAGGTTAATTTAATGAACACAATATTGTAGCAGCACTTAACTTACAAACGTACTTAAATTAGGTCAATCCATTCCATCTAGTACTAATCATTACCTAGCGACCAATGTGATGTATTTATTTTAAATCTTACTCGTGCTACGCTTTTAATTTATTGTGTACAAATACAAATAAAAAATATGCCTGAGGTGCAAACCTTCAGGTTCTTATGCAAATTTTCTTTGTTCAAAAATAAATGCGTTTACACACACATACAAAATGTAGTTTAGTTGTACGATTATTATGTCCTTCGGTTCTCTGGAGTATTAGCTGCCTTTTAAATGGGAGATATCAGGGTTCAAACCCAAATCTGGTGTACTGAGGGTGCTATTTACTAAATGGCTTTTCACTTTTCCCCCTATACGAATGTGGGCGCACCTCCTTAAGCTTCCTAAACCCTACTACATTATTGTAATAATTACATATGCGTTTTTTGTTGTTTTTTTTGCTATTTATTGGCCTTGGCATCTTACAAATTTTTTAATCCAGGTCCTTTTCTTCACAAAATTTTCATAAATCTCCCTATATAATCTGTTCTATCCATTTTGTTTACAACTAGCAGGTTTAGCTCTTAAACTACCTACTTGAGAAATAAACTTACTCTTCTTCCAGTTGGTCCACCCCGGGTATTTTACGCCCCCGGTACCCCTCGCCGCTCCTTCGCTCCAAGGGGTACCGGGGGCGTACATATGCGTATAGTCCGAACGGGTAGTAAGACGCGGTGATTAAAAAAATCTCCTATCGTCACCACAGAGTCGCGTTAGTCAGCTTCTTGCGTTGTCGCCGCTGGTTCCTTTCTGCATACATCTCCATGATATCTGACAGCATGACGTCAGACGACATCCACTCGCTCGAGGCGCCACTGTGCTTGGAACAATAACTGCTCTACTTTGGAAGAGGATTAGTACACTATCGTAAGGGCAGAATCGAGGTCTTGAATTGGATCCCTGAACGAACACAATGTACGTATTTCCCCCCCTGTGATATGTTCTTGCCCCCTTGTTCCCATTTGACCAACTATGCATAGGCTCTGCCCTACATATCTCACGTGAAACATTTTCTGTATTTCCGTCGACACCTGACCAAAGAAGTGATCTACTGAGTGATGAAAACATATCAAACAGGTACAGTTTAAGATGGTAGGGTAGGAGTCACGATGAAAAGTCAGTGTGTTTGCACTTTCTTTTATAGAGAAACATTTTTTGGTCAAAATTAATAAAATATTGCTCCAGAGGAAACAGAGTTTAATTTTCTTCACATGGTGATATTAAGTGTTCTGAATATCTGTCATGATCATAGCTGCATTAGATGAGTA
This sequence comes from Timema genevievae, assembly GCA_902155825.1. Lineage (NCBI taxonomy): Eukaryota > Metazoa > Arthropoda > Insecta > Phasmatodea > Timematidae > Timema > Timema genevievae. Next base: position 87,597 of record CABFWO010000517.1, on the reverse strand, counting down.
GATGAGACCATTTTTAAATGAAGAGAAAAAGTTGTCATCAAATTAGAGAAAACGCTTGGAAAATATTCAAGAGACGTTGATATCACCATGTGAAGAAAATTAAACTCTATGTTTGTACTGGAGAATTATTTGATTTATCTTGACAAAAAAAAAAGTTGTAATATAAAAACTGCAAAATACTGACCTTTACTCGCGTCCCCTACACTCCCACCTTAGACTAACTTAGCTTACCCTGGCAACACTCCACAACACACTACTGGTTTAAACTTTAGGTAACTATGAATTTTTCCCCATCCATTGGTAAAATATTAATGGTTAGATATCACCCAGGCCCACCGCGTGTGAAGTCAGTCACCCGGGGCAGTCTTAAAAGAAACCCCCGACCCCCCCCCCTCACACCATCTCGTATTTCAGTTCATGTCGTAGAGGGGCCACCGGGTTACAACAGTTACTCTTATCACTTACCGATTTAATTCCACTGATGTTTTATAGCACAACACATTATACCATTTATTTTCAATGTTTATAAGACGTATTTTAAAATTTGGCAACATTATCTGTTGCAATATGATCTAATGCCCTTGTAATATATTCAATATTTAACTTTTTAAAACGATTTACTAATACAAATGGGTTCGAAGGGCGCCTATTGGCGGCCCCTTGCTCAAGGCGCCCGGGGCAATCACCCCGCTCGCCCTCAGCCCCCTTACGGTGACCCTGACCCAACAGGATTAAATTGAAGCTAAGTTTTTTTCACCACTTCTTAATGCTCGTTCGGGTTATACGTATATATTAATTGCGTTAGTAGAATAGGAATGAGGAAGGTATCATTTTAAAGAAATTGTGCTCTCATTTGCGTGTAGAAAGAGTGGGAAGCCATTTAGGGAGAAAAAAACCTCAACACACCTTACCTGTATTCAAACCCAGATCTTCCTATCACCGGCAATCCAGTTCAAGACGAGATGGACGCGTTAGACCATGCAACCACCGATTCGGATTTGAAGCTAAATAAAATCATGGTTATATAATTATTATTATTAATGTACTCCGTAGCCGGCTACCAGTGACAAGCCTATAAAACAATGGTGGGGTGTAGAGTGTAGCCAGGGAAGGCAAAGCTGGTTAAAACTGTACCTGTAATAATTTGTCCGTCGTCACTCGGCCCCCATTTGACAAATCGTACAAATTCTTGTCAACATTCCTAATTTGGGAATGTATTTCCGTTGACACACGCCAAGCCACTACTACGGAAACAGAATCAGGAGAGGGAATTTTAAGGCAATTCACTGGTATTCGCCTGAAGAGAGGATCGAAAACCAGTGTCTTGTCGCAGAGTTAGTTCAAACGGTACCTTAGATATGTTCTCATCAGTCAGTAGAACACTCTTTGGTCAGGTATCAATGGTAATACATTTCCTAAGTGAGGTATATAGCGAAATGATTTTGTACGTTGATCAAACCGGGACCAGGTGGGTGAGAATATACAGCTTGTATCGTAGCATGTGAGCAGTTGTGGATAGGAGCCACAAAAAAAAAGTAATATAAGCATGTGTCCCATATGACCTTGTTTCAAAGCTATAGTCATGTTTATAATCCAGTAGTGTGGAGCTGCTTAACACTATAGGAAGTACTCAAAATGGGCGCACTCTAATTGCTGAATAAGGAATACCTGTCAGCGGACATTCAATTAGGGCCCATTCGAATTGAGGAATAAAGTATACCTGTCAGCCTCTCCACACGAATTGCGGAATAACCTGTTATCCCATTCGACTTCTAATCACTAACCTAACCTAGCCTAGCCTAACCTAACATAATTTAACCTAATCTAGCCTAACATCCATGTTCCATTTTAAACAAAGTCATTATGAATTTAATTTGTACCTCGCAGTTCGTGTAAGGTTATTAACGAGCTCGGATGAGTTGTTCCGCAATTCGTGTGTACCGCTCAAAATGACCATCTTAGGCCTGAATACGAGACTGCAGTCGTCGTGTCGTGGGAAGCCGCACTCTTTCAAAAATACATTACAATGTTTGCATTCAGGCCAAGGCCATTTCGAGCACTTTCTATGGTGTATTAATAGCTCCACATTACTGGAGTACAAACAAGACTATAAGTCAGAACCAAGGTCAAATGGGACACATGCTTATATGAACTTTCCTCGTTGTTTATATCTCTCCTTTCCACCGCTGAAGTGGGTCCCATATGTTATGGTACACGCTGTACAAACAGGTACTGTTTTTATAACAAGATTTACTTTCCCTGACAATACTTCACGACACGCCACCGTCACAAACTAATATGTCTGTGCTAGTGACTGTCCTCTCTTGTCCAGTGGTCAATGGAGATGCTTGCCTAGTTACTGTTGCTTGTGATCGCCCCAGTGGCGTAATCAAAGGGGATAAAGACTCCCTCTGGAGGCTTCCTATTGTCAAGAGGCGAGCCACGTCTCTTACAACTTAATTTGCGACCCATTGTTCTGAGAGATGACGATAGGCCGGGGGTGGTTCACTCATTCAAACAAAACTCCAGGCTACTCTTAAATTAAAGGTTTTATTTCACTAATGGCTCTAGTCGATAACCTAGAAACCGTATCCAAACACACCCAGACGTCCCATTAAAACAGTGGCCTGCTGATAGGGTAGTAATTGGTTTAAACTATACCTGTGATAGGGTATTAATCCCTATCATCCCTCATTAATACACCCTTTGGTCGAGTATAAAATAATAATAATAATAATAATAATAATTATTATTATTATTATCATCACCGTGTCTTACTACCCGTTCGGGTTATACGCACTTAGGCTAATGTGTAATGGTAGGGTGATTGTGAGATGAAATGGAGGACCTACAGTTTAACGTGGAATCCGAACCACGGTGGAGGCCTGGCATTCCTCACATTCACAAGTTGTTCGGGTATAAAAGAAATAAATTTTTATGGGAGGTATGTCAAGAAGAGCTTATATATGATCGGTAAAATATTGAGCAAGGGAGGAGAACATATCATAGATACAGTTTTGACATTCCATGCCACACCACTGTATTAACATTAGGTTTTATTAATCCTGGTTATTATTTATTAACTTTAGCACCGCGCCTTAACCATACCCGTTAGAGTTATAATCAAATGTACTAATCGCAATAATGTGTTGGGAGTGAGGAAGGGGTGATATTTTGAGGAAGTATGTCTTAATTTGCATGGAATGAGAGTGTAAAACAATTTAGGTAAAATCACCCCAAGTACACCTGACTTAGAACAACGATCCCCGGTGATCGGTAGCTTGGTTTATTGTGAGAGCGACGCCTTTGACCGTCCGACCACCGTGCGTAGCTCTAGCTATTATTTGACTTCTTATATCAGTCGATAGCTCGTTTGTCTACGGACAGCAGACAGACGGTTCTAAGCTAATTTTTAAGTACTATAGAGAAAAACTATATTTGGGGTGAGTTTTGGGTTTCATGGTGATGAATAATTGACGGTCGAACGACTGGGGTTTTGTTTGGAACTAGGACTATTTTTTAAGTTATGGCTTATTGGTTTAGAAAAGACGCGTTAGTTGTTTACAAAGGGAAAAAACAAGTATTTATTTACATTATATTTGGCATTAACTTTATAAACACGGTGTAATGTACCCACGTCTGGCGTCACACGGTCTCAGGCGCCAGCCTCACTTTATACTGGACAACTTCCTATTAGATCCGGTTTAGAATCCCGGAGGGGTGTTGTGAGGTTGGTGTTTATTTGATATTTTCCCACTGTCCCTCCTCGCTGATACTCGTACACTTCCCCTTAACTTAACCTTTCTAATTCTTAATCCATCAGTGTAAATATGAGGATAGCTCAAACGGGTAGTGATATTCAAACTAGTAAAAAGTAGTCTTCAAACCCGCTTCGTTGGCAGCATAGTCTATGAGCCGATAAGGGTATATAACCCGAACGGGTATTAAGACACGGTGCTAAATAATTTCTAAGAGCCGATACTATAAAGATCACTCGGATGACAACAGCTCTCTGATGCATAGATATTACTATGGAGGAAGTGATATGTTGCCATTCGAATGAGCTTTATATTTATAGCCTCAGCTCTCAGTATTCACTCTCGCAATAGACTGCCGATAACGGGGAAATTGGAGTTAGAATCACAGTCGGATGCACTGAGGGTGTTTTTCATAAATTGTTTTCCCCCCTTTCCCTCCACGCAAATGCGGGCACATTTCCTTAAAATTCGACCTTACTCATCCTTAACCCACAAGCGTAATTAGTACATAGGCGTATACCCTGAAAGGATAGTAAGACGCGGTACTAAAAAAAATTAGTCTTCAAATATTCTTTTCTATGTTCGCTACTATGTTTAAATGGCGCTTTTAACTTTAGATAAGTGCGGTGATGTTAGGAAATACAGGTCTAAAAGCACCATTCGTTCCTGACTATCAGAAAACTAGTGAAGTATCTAAAGAGCTTGTAAGTTAATGGTTCTCTTGACAACACGATATTGCGGGTAGGTGCATTGTCCCGTTATAACAACCGACTACAATGCTCCCCCAGTGAAATACTCGCCAATGATAGCGAGCTCATGGAACAGCAACCAAAGAATAGTTTACATTGTAAGGTTTAGAAAGTGTAAAAATATTATGTATTTATTTTATGTTAATGATCACAACAAGATATTTTTTTTATATTACTGGCATTGAAGCGATCTGTTAAGAGTGCGCTTTTGCAGACGGGTTCCATTTTCACCTTAAATTTGTAACAGTTTAAAAACTGACAACCCACATTTTAGTACAATATTATATTGTTTATAATATGACAATGAAATATAACATTCCAGTATTTAAAGCAAGAGTAGTTCCTATATTAGGATCAAATATTTTCTTTGTAGACTCGATTTTCGGTATTTTCTTTTCATAGTCATTTACATAAAAATAACTCTATTCAAAGCAATTATGCGTAGTTAATATTCCCTTTTTACTTATACATTTAAAAAAATAAAATAAAACAAATTGAAACTGACACGTTGGCGCTGAAACTGACCTTTAAAAGTTACGGTACACAGTTTCACATTTCTTTTCGAAGACGCTAAGTGTTACATCACAAACCGCCTCGGTGGCGTAGTTGGCTAACGCGCTAGTCATGTTGAGCTCGACCGCCGAGGACGGGGAGATCGAGGTTCGAATCTCGGTCGGGTGAACTGGGGGTGGTTTTTCCTAAATAGTTTTCCACTCTCCCTCCACGCAAATGCGGGTTCACTTCCTCTATATTCAACCTTCCCAATTCCTAATCCATTAGCGTAATTAGTACTTAAGCGTATAACCTGAACGGTTAGTAAGACGCGGTGCTAAATATTATTATTATTATTATTATGTTACATCACAGCTATCTGCATCAGTGGGCATGTGATATATGGCATCAACATAATCTAGTTTGGTCTGCCAGTGACGCGGAAGTTCGAATCCCAGTCGAATGATCTGAGGGTGATTTTCCCTTAACAGTTTTCCAATCTCCCTCCAAGCACGTATTCATCCCTATCCCATTAATTTAATTAAATGCGGATGATCCCGCTTCGGTGGTTGAATAATCTAAGGGAGGGGTTTAGGTTTACAACCTTTATAAAATCCATCAACTTACAAACTTATCAAAAGGTACCGCGATCACCCATCATTTCTCAACTCTACTTTTGCCACTTTTTGTCTCTACATATATTCCCTAAATTCAGGGTTTCCTCAAATACGTATGTCCCCACTATTCTAGAAAATTTAATATAGAACAACTTTTTTTAATAAGTAGTAAACTATTTAGTTTTCTTACATCACCGATTATGACCAAACCAAGTAATTTTGCTCACACTCAAATATTATTTGCAAGAAATTGATAGTGGCGTGGTGTGGACTTTGATAACTGACTACCCGTGAATTATTTTCATTTCTCAGTAGAACACTAAATGGCCAATTATTTACATCACCAAGTCAGGTGTATAGCGCAGAATTGCAATTAATTGTAGTTTATTGATGATTATTTTAATTTGAAATTTTTTAGAATATGTATTAGTAAATTTGGTTTAAAATATGTATATTCATAGTTACTAATTAATATTGATTAAAAAGTAGTTTACTGATAGCCTTCTTTGGAAAATAAGTCCATACAAAAAGAGAATATAAAGGAAAGTAGACACGATATTGTCGTAGCCTTTATTTTGTTTTTGCTAGGATTGATTTCGCCTTTCTTCAAGGCCCTTTATATTAACTATTAATTAGTAACCTATATTTTAAATAATTTAGGTGCGAGTTGTGGTTACGCCAAAGTGTTTAAAATGAAGAAAGCAGAATATCGTACTACAATGACATGCCTGTTTTGGAATGTTAACTAAAGGTCAAATTTGATGTGGAGAAGGGGAACCAAAATATGTATATAGGCCCTAAATACACAGCGGCGCCACTACACTGGATATCATCTCTGTGGCAACTTCAAGGCTACTATTGAGAAACAGCGCTTCCAGTCTCTTGTTTTCGTGTGGTCAATCTTCCCTCTAACATAAGACAAACCTCGCAACACTGGTTCATCAAGGTTGCCAGTAGCTCCTTCTAACCCCAGCACACAAGCTTCCAACATAACTGAAAACGAGGAGTTATGGAAACAGATTACTGAGAGAGCGAAGATAAAGTTTTCGTCCATGAAAACTGCAGTTTCCTCAACGGTGGTACTCAGTGTATTCAGGCGTTCGCGCGAGCTCAGAGCCGCGACATCTTCCCAACAGTCAGTCGTTCATCCATGACGCTATGTGCGCACTCGTCTGTAATGAGTTCTACGATCGGTCCAGGATTCAGTTGGCTGCCTTTCCCCCATTCAGAGTTGAACATCACAATCTGAACCCTATGTTCTTCCTTCCAAGCCCCACCTCCCCGCCCCCTCAACCCTACATTCATAGCTCAATTCAGCGTCGAGCTTCCATCGTGTGGATGAAAATAAACTGCACGTTGTTGATACGAGAAAATGTCCTCATTCATATTTGAAGAGAAATGAATTCCAAATGAACCACGTAGATTTTTCTTAGGCATTTACATTTTATAATATTTAACATTTAATTAGCAACTTTATAGTAAATCAACTAAATAACAATCGGTGACCTGGCGGTCCAGGGGTAAAGTGTCGGACTTCTAAGCCGGGGGTCCGGGGTTAAATCCTCGGTCCCGGCACAGATTTATCTGATTGCCAAACTCTTCCTTCACCCCTGACAAGACGTGTATTAATCACAACTTGTGAATATGTGGAATGCCAGGCCTCCACTGTGGTTCGGATCCCACGTTAAACTGTAGGTCCTCCATTTCATCTCACAATTCACTAATGGATTAGGAATTGGGAAGGTTGAATTTAGAGGAAGTGAACCCGCATTTGCGTGGAGGGAGAGTGGAAAACTATTTAGGACAAACCACCCCCAGTTCACCCGACCAAGATTCGAACCTTGATCTCCCCGTCCTCGGCGGTCTGGCTCAACACAACTGGCGCGTTAGCCAACTACGCCACCGAGGCGGGTCCCTACTATTAAACATTAGCGTAAGTGCGTATAACCCGAACGGGTAGTAAGACGTGGTGCTAATAATAATAACCAAACAACACCCGTTTCGGTGGTTGTATGGTTTAAGGCGTCACTCTCAGAATAGATGACCGGAAGAAATAAGGGTTTGAATTCCGGTCGAGTATACTGAAGGTGGATTTACCTATACCATTCTCCATGCAAGCAAATGTGGGTAAATTTCTCCTAAGTTCTACCTTCATCCTTACTCTATTAGTATAATATATTAATAATAGTAATAATAATAAAGTCATAATAAATAGATAAAAAGTAAATAGCCCGGACGGGTAATAAGACGCGGTGAACTAAAAAAATCTAAACACATTCATAAATACAGTTTAAACCCGCACTTATGGTCACGTGGACAAAGGTGTCATAGTTTTATATTAACAGACGACTTACAAACTAATAATTCTAATTTTTAATTTTGTATAACCACAACTTATACTAACTAACCAAAGGACACAGTGGGAGGAGAGCGAATGGTAATGAAATGAATCAGCATTTGTTTGAACAGAGTATGGCCAATCACTTATGAGAAAAACCCATCCCTTTTTTCTCCAGTGTGCCCTGTTGGGATTGAGCTACGACCTTCTGTAAGATATCTAAAAGAACAGAAACACAACTCAAATACTAAATTATTCTAGGCGCAAAATGGGATTAATACCGGATTTCTGAACCTTGTTTAAATCCTCGGTTACAGAGATAGCTACTTAAGGGTTAGTTTGTTTTTGAGGGGGTTGTGATTAACGACCAACTCTCTCTGTCCGGGTATGGTATCTCGGATTTTGTCGACGAGGGTAAAAATGGGGCCAGATTTTATTCTTGTTTACTTTATTATAACTCTGTGATGTATGACCCTGTGCGTTAGAGTAATTTGGTCAATCCTATGTTGATTAATGATCTTCAAAATCTAGATAGTGGTGTCAACATTTTGAATCATTACTTTCAGCCAAACACTTCATCATCTATGTGGCTGTCCTTTCTCGTGGCTAAGTGTCTAATCGCGCGTCTATGGACCCCTGTTTAATTCCTATTCCAGTACTTTCATAATTACAAGTTGAAGTACACAAGCTTGTCTTTTAATTATTTTTTTTTGTATAAACTACTTAATCAGTCAATAGTAACCCACATCGATGGACACACAGAATAAACGGAAAGCTAGCCCTCATCTGATTTAACAGTGACAGGAAGGTCAGGGTTTGAATTCCAGCCATTCGCATATAAATTACACCACGTATTAAGGATGAGGAAGCTAAAAATTATAGGAAATATACTCGTACTTGTGTAGAAGAAGAGTGGTAAGCAATTCAGTAAAAATAAACCTCAAAGCTTATCAAGATCTGACGAACTATCTTGGTGGTCGCATGGTCCAAGGCTTCACTATTGCAATAGAATATACTGCCGATGACAGGGAGACTGGAGTTCGAATCCCGGTCGGATGTACTGATGGTGGTTTATCCTAAATGGTTTCCCATTCTATATCCATGCAAATTTAGGTATACTTAATATAATTTAACCTTTATTATCCCTATCCCACTAGAAGCTCTGCCAAATAACTTAAGAAAATTAACTGACAAAATTGTAAATTACGCCATAATATCTTTTTTTCCTACACAGTACTGATATCACTCAAACAGTGGCGTCGTTATAATAAGAGCACCGAGGGAGATTTAAATTAATAACTTTATCTTAAATTTAGGTTATTCTTTTTATCACAAACAGAGGTGGCTCATGTGTTGTTGCCAAGGTATATCAAGCTTGGCGCGACTGTACCACCACATATCACACATAAAATAATGTAATGGATGATTGTGTGTTTATTAGCTTCAAATGACTCGTTTGATACTGCATGGGAGGAAACAATCCACCAATACAAACTCGTAAATTGTTGCTTGCTCTGGTAACAGCACACAAGCAGCCCCAAAACATTATTTGGGGGTTTTAAGACTAGAAGGGAGGGGCACTTTATAACCCTCTCCATCTACTTAAATAGGTTTAGTGACGCCACTCTACTCAAAACTCGACAAGCAGCTAACAGTGGCACTTTCAAGATAGCACAAACAGCCCTTTACTAGTTATCTGTGAAGGTTATTAAATTATTACTCTTATTAAAGAATTTAAAGTGTAATACTATATATTTTAACTAACATTTATGCTTGAACAAATAACTATTTGTTATATTGTTTAGTTAAGGGTGGTTCGAGGTTTTTTTTATCTCAAGGGCCAAATATGACCATCACTTTGCACCGCGGGCCAAAGATAAAGGCCTACCTAGTAATCCCATCAACTTAGTACAGGCCCGTAAACAATACTTAATAAACAGTTATTTTCAATACTTGTAATTTTTATTTTTGATTGGTAGAATTTTTCAAATTTTACTGCCAAAAAAAGTGTATTAATCTCCCAATCTTGTGTTATGAAATATGCACGCACACAAACTTTCACAAAACAACTTATCATTATAAATATATAGGCCATATTTTTAAGAATCAACTGGAACATTGTGCAGACAGCTCTTGTTAGAACTTCTTGTTGCCGTGGTGGTGACATTGAGTCGCCAGTTGCAGTTTAGTGTTTATGTTTCCTTTGAGCAGACGTCATTTAAATGTATTAATTACACATTTGTACAATTAATGTAAATGTATCAAAGTTCCGAGTGTTTATGGAATCTTACTGACATAAAATATAAAATGTTGAAATAGAAATAAACTATGTATAGGCTAAATTATGTGAGGTTAGCCTACCGTTACAGAGGTGACAGAAGAAAAACGAAAAATGAAGAACATGATTGTGCAGTTTCACAGAGAACGCAAAATATATAGCTTACTAAAAAAAATATCTGGAGATGGGGCTGCATTCACTTCAAAATGAGTCGCCAATAAATAAATAGGCCTACTTGATATTTCTTGAGGACAAAAAACATATCTCGTCAATGCACTGAAAAGAGACTTAGTGAAACACAGGTAAGTTGATTCAGATCTTAAAATAAATGATAGGGTATAAGATGCTGCTGCCAATGCAACAAGGTGGTCTTTATCAACGTTGAGCCACATCTTGACTGAACGAGTGGACTCAGTGGAGACAGTTTGTTTCATCAACCATGCGAAACAGAACCGAAATGTTCCTCAAGTTGAGTCACTCCAGCGGAGACAAAAAGTTTATGCTTGTCGACACAGGCTGCAAAATTCTGACACAAATAGCAACAAAAAGTTCCTCATTGTTCCGTTGGCGGATAAACAACAATTTCCTGCAGACACATTCATTCAAATACCACCTCCACTACTATCCCCGACACAAGGCAACGGGGAAGAGGGCAATATGCCGGGATACTCTTCTGGTCCAATTACCAGCGGGCGACGCCCACTAAACTTCCCCTTCTTTCTTCTTCCCCTCAATTCGACCTCGCAGGCAGAGAACACTCCAGGAATTCATTACCTTTTATTTTACACCGACGTGTTTACAACCGAGCACGTTGACAAATTTTACATTCCAAACTACCCTCTACCCCCCCCCCCCCCCCCCCCCCCCCCCCCCCCCCCCCCCCCCCCCCCCCCCCCCACCCCCCCCCCCC
>CABFWO010000517.1:58610-75883 GCA_902155825.1 Timema genevievae | reverse complement strand
TACCTAAATTTTGACTGTCAGAAGTGACAGCTGCTAAACACATGTTTTTTGCAGATCATATGGTTCGGCGTAGGGATACATAATTTGGTCTGGTAGATTTTCAAAGCCGTCAGCTGTGAGCTGTCAGTTAGCACCAAAGAAGCCATGGGGCTACTGTATATAGGAGAATCACCCTCAATACACCCAACCTCCCCTTCACCGGCGAACTATAATAGTGTAACATTAGAAGGCTGCAGGTGAGTTGCGGCCGCATGAGTTGTTTACCTCTAGAGAGACATTTTAATTGCGGCCCCTCATTTTTAAAGCCACGTACGAATTGCGTCCCGAGTTGTTGAACTAACCTAACCTAACAAACCTTCAAATTTTTGCCAAAACCAGTGAACGACAAGAACTGAGGAAGTTTGGATTTTACGAGGGATATCGACATGAGTCGATGATAGTTTATATCTGAAATTTAAGACGGCATGATAGAAAGCACACTGCTAATTAGGTGGACTCAACTATTTAGAATACAATTCCACTCTATTTCTTTCAAACAAATACACAGAATCATTTTGCTTTCAACAAGTAAAATGTATAAAGGTATTTCTCATTAAAATTTTATTCTATTTTTAAATTAAGGGTAGGAGTGAGTATGGTATAAAATATGGACTATAGCATCATTACTGTAGAAAGATAGTTGGAAAACAATATTTAAAATAATAACTGAAAAACCACCCTCATCTGGTAGGAGTTCAAACCGCAAACCTACCTGTCAAATTCACTTCCTTGTAGTGCGAGTTTAACACTTTATAGTGCTCCCCTAACGCTGCAGGATTTTGATACTACATGCAGTAAATATTCAATATCAAACAAATAATAGTAAATTATGCAAAAATATCTCTGAAAACAATATTTAATTATTATGTTTATCTTATATATAAATATATATCATTTTCAACTGCGGCATTAATCAATTAAAGGTATAATAGCGTGTGGTCGTATCCGTCCCGACGTCCTTAGTTTGGATCCTGACTGGGTTAGTATACGACCTGATTTCCCTGGATTCACGCGCGTCAGTTTATATCTAAATATTGAAGTATATTGTGTTCGGGCGACAGGTTGTTTCACGTTCTCTACCAACGATTAGACTGGGTTTGATTTAAATGAAAGATTACATAGATTAAAGATAACCAATTATTTAGAATTAATTTATTTTCTGGTTATAAAATAAAGATTATTAATAATACAAGTTGAGTTGGGGAGACTGTGCGAGTGTGTAAGACACGTCATATCTGTATAATATTGTGTATGATCGAGAGAGTCTAACATACACGTCCAATATTTGATAACGTGATTGTGAGTGTTTTTCCAATCGCCTCCGAGAGGGCTTCTTGCAACCCCCACCACGTCCCCTTGCCTCTTTGGACGATTTTCTTTCTTTGAAATAAATAGGCCAAGGTTGCTCTCACTGTCAATTTAAAAATATTGCAATTTGGCTTGGGAAGATACTTTATATAATTTCTCCTATTTTTTCCTGTTAGTTTTTAAGGTTCGTAAATACCAAAAAACACAATATGTATTGTACTCTTATTTTAGGAAATAGGACCAAGTGACGCTTCAGTACGCCCTTCACTAAAATTCATAAATACTGCTAAAGTTAACATGAAATATTATGTTACACTACGTATTATCTTGCTGATAGGACAATCTTGTAGACAAATAATAAATAACCCCATATTGGTGATAGGACGATCTTATAGACAAATAATAAATAACCCCTTCTTGGTGATAGGACGATCTTATTAGACAAATAATAAATACCCCTCCTTCCCCCCATAGCAAGTCATTTTAACAGGGGCTAGGGTATCTTGATGATAGAACAATCTTATACACAAATAATAAATAACCCCATATTGGTGATGGGACGATCTTATAGATAAATAATAAATAGCCCCCTATTGGTGATGGGACGATCTTATAGACAAATAATAAATAGCCCCTATTGGTAATGGGACGATCTTATAGACAAATAATAAAAAAAATAACTATTGGTGATGGGACGATCTAATAGACAAATAATAAATCCCCTCCCTATAGCCAGTAATTTTACCAGGGGCTAGGATTATCTTGATGATAGAACAATATTATAGACAAATAATAAATAACCCTCTATTGGTGATAAGACGATCTTATAGACAAATAATAAATACTCCTTTTCCCAATAATTTTACAAGGGATTAGGTATTATCTTGGTGATAGGCCGAGCTTAAATGCAGAAAATAAATCATTGTAAGTGCCGCCAAAGATCGCCTGAAGGTCCTCTACCCCTTTACGTGACCAAGGAATATAATATAACTACTGATAACGTGCTGTAAGAAGTGAAGACAACTTGGCTATCTGTCGAGTAGTGAAAAGATAAAACTCGGGCGGCGGACACAAACTGTAAGATGAAGGAAGGGCAGAATACTCGAATGAAATGTAACGGCCATCACTGTGGAAGATATTGAATGTAAATCTTGGGAGGTATCATTTTCCAACCCCATTCACCCAATGAGGGTTGTAAAGTGTAGCGTAGTAACATAGATAAATACTTTTGTCCAGGGTAGTATAGAGTGCGGTTATATATCTTGCATGCAAGGCCGAAATTCCTGCTGAGAAACCAAACCAGTTATAAAACCAGCTTTATGGTCCTTGGAAAGAAATACAGTGGGGGGGAAGCTATAAAATGTGCTAGGGTAGCAGCACCTTCAAAAACATCAAATATATATCATGAACCTAAAATGAGTAAAAAGAAACAATGGGCTATATCTCAAAAACCCATGCAATATTGTTTTTTGTTAGGTTTTTTTTATAACAGCCTTGATTCATACTTAATGTTAGTTTGTATAAAGTAAGTCTTTAGTGGCAGAATTAAACATAAGTTAAAAGAAGGATCCTGGTTTGTGTGTTTGGATGTTTGTTACTCAATCACGCCAAAACTGCTGAACGGATTCGAATGAAACTTGGTATGTTGGTAGAGTATGTCCTGGAATAAAAAATAGGAGTATTCCCAAACTTTGATTTTACATTAATTTTACACTACTAATATTTAAACTTTTCGTATATAAGAGAAATATTGTGAAATATTGTGATTTTAATTTTACGAGTAAATATGAATGTGATTATAATTAAAATGTCAAAATAAAGATAGCATAATACGGAGATATTATTTACAGCTAGAGCTGAGAAAAACGCATAGATATTTGAAAAAAATTTAGTATGATTTATGACCAAAACAGTCTAGTTAAAAATTAAAAGATGTTATCAATTATTGCGGGCGAAGCCGCGGTGGGTAAAAGCTAGTCTATCATAAGAAAGGGATAGCTTCTAATCACGTTAATTGACGTATGAATATATTAAAGCGTTTTAAAAGTTTCTGTAACTGTCATATATGTCTTCATATCAGGATCCTAATGTAGTTAAATAATAATAAGATGTAATTGGTGAATTTTAAGAAAATAGGGCTTACTTGTTTGTTTATCAAACTCAGGCCTTCGACGTCATATTACACTGTAAAATATAAGCAAACAACCCTGTCAACCCTGTCAATTGTCAATACATGTTTCAGTTTAATATAGATAATTTTTGCTACGGGACTTTTACAAGTATTTTTAAAAGCACTAACATCGCATCATAAAGACACTTGGGGTTAACTTTTTACACGCTTACGGTGGAAATTTTCATCTATTTCTGGAACCGTACATTAATCCCAAGACCAGGATAGATATAATTTTTTATATTGTAAATTTAAATGAAAAATAAATTTAGTAAGAGATTCTATTAAGATGTGTTTTATGTGTTAAAAAGTTTCTATTCAAATTTTTGTAGCAAATGCATTTACTAAAGCCTTATTTATACTTACATTAAAGCAAATGTGTGTGGAACGTCAGAAAAATAAGATAAATGTTAAAATAAATATCCCCATATAATAAAATGCGATCCCCCCCTCAACCTGAATCCTCATTTAAAAAGAGAAATTTCCCCTTTTCCTCTTCAGAGCCGTGAATCAATAAGGAATACTCTCGTACCACCCATTTACTAACGTTTAACATCGCTTATTATAGATATAAGTGTTGTAATGGGTTCGTTTTAATAACGAACCCATAATGATTTCATCGAATAGGACAACTTGCCGCAATCAAAAATTGCACTGTTAAGAGCAGGTCTGTACTTGAGCACATTAATTAACCTCAGTGATTCATTTCCACCTTGCACATAATTGCGGCCATTCCTGCTGTCGTAACAATGAGAATTGCGCAGGGTCACGCAAGTCCTTGTTAATAAACGAGGCCTGAAAATACTATTGTAGTAACTATGTGACTTAAGTACCAAACACACTATATGAGCAGGTTCAGTCCAATTTTCACAGGAAAGGTCTTTTATATAAAAATATATAGAGTTTTCTGCTCAACAGTGAAAACATTTTACTATTTTATTAGTGTTATTTTATAGTTATTAATCATATCCATCGAAAGAAACAGCTGCAAATCATATGGCCTGACGTGTTAATGAGTGAGGGTAGATCTAGTAGCTTTTATAGCTGTCAGATATGGTTATTTATATGGAAATTTGACTGTATATGTTAATTAAAATAGCAACTCGCACTGATGTGGAAATGGATAGAAAATGCAAGCACAATAAGATAAATCTATAAATTATTAATTGTATAAGTATTACTCTACTTCATAAAACTGTATCTTATACATAATGGTCTTTAGCATTATTCTGGTGGAAATTTTTTTTTTAAATATAACTTTTTTTGCTACCAGATTTGATAGCATTCTACTATATTATTTGTATTATTTCTTAAGTGTTGACATTATACATCAATATTGGCAGTTTCAGATCAAATTATTTGAAGTATGAATACATAAATATGGTATTAGCAACTTTTATAATTGTCAAAAAGTTTCTTCTTTTATAATTCCAACTACTATTAATTTGATTTTTTGATACCGCCTGAAAAGGCAGCCCACCCGCCAAACACAAAAGTGTAGTGTTTAGCCTGCCATCTTAACTTTCAGGCGCCGTTTAGAAATAGAGTGAATTAATTTATTTTATGTTGGGTTTTTAACGTACACATTTATAAATCAACTGATCGTATATTGTATATGGTTTACAAACTAACTCAATTATATAAAATACACTATAGCCGGATGCAAATTCATAACTGCGAAATGGTAAGCGCCCGTTTCCTCAATTTATATATTATGTTTTCGGTCATGCAGTCATTGGAATGACTAGCTTGATGATATACCTGAAACTGTGACCAAACTGTATTAAGGCTTGATGACTTGAATGCTAGTAAATGTATATTGATGTATTTCTAATTAAAATGGCTGTACCAAATCTTCAAAACAACTAAAATAATATTCAATTATAATAACATTGTTGTGACCTTTCTATAAATTATGTTAAAATAAATAGTACAGTACACCATACTGTTTTTTCATTCCTTTACCCAAAAATGGATACATTGCTTAAAACTCGTAACAATGATTAAATATGGACATCTCCGTCAAACAAAGAACATTACATTCCATTCCCCTTTTAAAATAACTTCATTTAAAAATAAAGGAGTATCTCAAAGTATTGCGGATATATGATCAAAATGTAAGATATCCGTTCAAGGAAAGTACACTTTAAATAATTTTTCCTGGAAAATAATATGCATAGTTTTGTTTTTATTGTTAAACAATACCTAAAAATGAATTGTAATAAAAATAATTAGCATCAGCTTAGAAAAAAATTGATTTTTTATATTTACACGGTCCTTAAGTAGATTATCCTTAGTTTTAGGGCTATACAACTAGTTCCAACCTAAAAAGAAAACCATGGAGAAAACCTTTAAAAACCCTAGTTTTAGCCCGATCAGTAAAATGGTTTCGGCTCTAGCCCGAGATACAGATACAGACTGCTTAGCAAAAACTACTTTTTTTGTTTCAGGGATTCATGAAACATCAACATCCATCAAAAATCTCGAATTGATTTTTTTTACGATCACAATACTTCCTCTTACCGAGAGGTAGCGAGAAAGTGAAAAGGGTTGGATCTACTTTTCTCATCCTTTACCCTAATCTTAGAACTACGACATGTCACTTGAATCGTACTTGGAAATGAGATAATTTTTCCCCTTTTCATAAACTTTTTTAAATCTTAAGACTTTATATGTAAGGATTTTAATGATATAGAGATAGGTTGATTTATACTTTCCCTTTAATTTTAACGCAAAACACATTTCAAAATAACAAACCACTTCTCGAATAATGTGGGATTTATGAACGTCCGCAATGCGTCCCAGCACTCCGGTACGCGGCCCCCATGAAGCGCTACGCTAGATTCACATTTCTCTTGGCCACCTTCGGGGTCGGGGTTCAAATCTTGGATGGGTGTTCTAAGGGGCAGTTTTCTCCCAATGTCACTTCCCCTCTGATTTTTCCATCCCCTATCATCGATGATACGTTTGAAGCCAACCAATTACTTTCTACCTCTTATTCAACTTAAATTTATTTGAGGTAGTTATCGTGCACTTTCTGAACCGACTGATTATATCAGCACACGACTTATAAACTAACTTAAATCTAGAGCAGACACAACAACCAGCCCTCAGCCGTTAATTCATCACTGTGAAAGGGGAAACCCACATTTCAACATTGATATATTTTTCAGCAATGAATTGAACCCGGGACTCTTAGCCCTGCCAAAAAACACGCTACCGACTGAGCTAAGGTGTCAGACTTACCTTTTATAGATTCATTAGCAGCAGTTTTAACATTTAAAATACTGTTCTTCGGCCCCTTTTTGATGTACTACGTTAAAAACTATAAGCCCTAAAAACAAAACGTTACCGTTAAAGTTTATTCTCTTTAATATTGTGAAACCTCTGGCCAAGCTTATTTGCTTTACGCCATTAGTTGCCTTAATAATATTTAGTTGTTTTGCGGCCATTGTTGCCGTCGGTCTTCCAGTAATTGCGGGAAGTGTTGCATCGCTTAGCAAGGGGAAAGCCACTTTCTCATATTAAACTCCGAGTTTTTAAGCTACAAGCACGAACCGCCATTTTAATGGTACCATATATGTACACCTCTAATAACATCTCCATTAATCCGTTGATATATTATCAGATTAATGTATACAAAACGAATAATCGTTTTATTTATGATTATAAAGCTTACATGGTTGCATTCTTGACTTTATTACGATTATGTTACATAGCCTAGATTATTGTACAAGAAATACGTTCAGCAGTATCAAATCTCTTTCCCGAGTGTGGTTTTATTCAAATTTGAAAACATTAACCACTGAACCACGCCTGTAAACATAAACGTATTTTTCTAACAATAGACCCAAATTGGTTAAAACGAATTTTTTTAATATTATTAAAAGAAATCACCATGTCCATGATATCCGGATTTAAATATGACTATGCCGTAAGATTGATTAAAGTATTTTTTTAGCACTGCGTCTTACTACCCGTTCAGGTTATACGCTTATGTACTAATTACGCTAATGGTTTTAGGGATTATGGAGGCTATATTCATAGGAAATGTGCCCAAATTTGCGTGTAGGGAGAGTGGCGACCTATTTTGGGGGGAAAACCCTTCAGTATACCCGACCGAGATTCGAAACTCAATCTCCCCATAATCGACAGTCTAGTCTACTGCAAGAGTAGCGCCTTAGACCATGCGGCCATAGAAGTTGGTTAAGGATATTGTTGTTTAAAATATCTGTCACATCCAACACGGTATCTCAGCCTAGATAGCTAATATGTACTCGTATTCGAGTTTACAAATTTAAAAAAAATGTCAGGGATGGTTTGTGGGTTGTTTCCAAGGAAAGCAAGGTTTTATGAGACTCTACTGATAAAATATTTACTCCAATTCAGTATTAAACTTGCCCTTTTAAAACCAATAAACATATATTTGTTCCTTAAATTACCGTGTGCGTGATTGGTCAACTGGAAAGAGAGGGGAAGGAACAGTTTATTGGTACAGTCCCGTAAAGTCTTGCTTGCCCTGGTAGCCCACCCCAGAGTCACCCTTGAAAAAAACAACACTCGTATTGCATTTTTAAGGGCAACAAAATGGTGTGTTAGTTTTAAATTTCAAGCTATTGCAATATAATTTTAAAGTTTTATTTATGTTTTTATCTTCAGTAAGTTTAACATCAAGGCTATTAATGAAACAATTTAAGAATAATAATGAAAATGTTAGTTTAGAGGAATTTTACCCACATTAACGGGCAAAAGGTATGTATAAAACACAGTTAATAATCATAAGGGTAAAACCACTCCCAGTGGTTAATCCCGAGTGTAAAACCACCCTCAGTGATGAATTACACGAGTATAAAAACACCCTCTGTGATGGATCACAAGTGTAAAACCACTCCCAGTGGTGAATCACGTGAGTAAAACTACCCTCAGTGATGAATAACATGTGGAAAGCCACCCTAATGATAATTCACACGAGTAAAACTACCCCAAGTGCACACGCTCGAGAGTCAAATATTGACCTCTCTGTACCTAGAGATCCAGTTTATTGTGAACTTGACACCCTCGACCGTGTGACCACCCGTGTGGCTAAGGTCCTATTTAAACAAATCTTTGTGTGGATTCTGAATTTTCACTTTCATCTCAACTTTATTTTAAAATATATTTATAGTAGGATTTTGGTAGGAAGGAACTTTTATAATATATATATATTTTTTTTTTTTTGCAGTTGACATTGATAATATTTTATATTATTATTAGTATTATAGTTTTGGTAGCTTTTAGAACCTAACCGTCAAATCGTGTGTTCTTTAAAAACGGTCACTTATGAATAGAGCCGAGATATGTATGTATTTACATATTTTTATACTTCCAGTTCGAAATGTGAAAAGTGAAATGTCGGCAAATCGGGTTGCTTGGGACTGTATTTTCAGTTTTAAATTTACCAATTTTATTGAATTCTACATATTTTCAAAGATATTACATAAAATTACATATTTTGCGGGTGTTTTTTTTTATCGTGGTATTATTTGTAAATCTTATTTTGAGGAAAATACTTTTAAATGATGTTTCACTTATTTCAAGACAACTTGTGCTTTCATAAAAGAATGTATTCAGTGAAGGGATTGCAGTGACCACAGTCCAAGTCAGGTATGTAGGAGTGTCAGAGAGGATTACAGTTGCCGTAACGTAGCTTTGCCTTTGACGTTTCTCGTGCTGTGAAGCGGAGAGAGGATGTGGTGTTGATAGATTGTGTCCTCAGCAGCACGTCCCTCGCGTGGCGTGTCAGTTTGTAAACACAAGTCGTAAAAACAATAACTCCACTCTCAAAATTTTCTTCTTTCTTTCATTCCCTCCAATATTTAAATCCTCCTTCTTCCTAAGCTCCTCTTTTCCTCAACCTTTCCTTCTATGACGTCGGACTCTACTCATGACGGTGTCAACATTTTTCAATCTGTAAAATATGCTTGGCAACATTTGTGTAATATGCTCTAAAAGGTTCTTAATACATTTATCCCACTATATATATCATTTATTAACATGCCTATGCAACTACCCTGGAGATAACTAAAGCCAGGGGAGCAACCCTCTCATTAGATATTCCCTCAAGACGTTAGGTACCCCTCTAAACTTGCCTTCAGCAACTTGGCTCCAAGCAAGAGAAGCTCGTCAGTTAGTTGTTAGATGGGTTGTTCAAGCAACGCACTACTCACACCCAGACACAGCTACGGTAGACTTCCAGAGCATGCCTTCATTAATTATTAACGAGTTAGCGGTATCCTATAGTGATATCGAGCGGGAGCATGGACAAAGGAGTAAAAAGAGATTAACCGCTTTGATTTTAAAAAAGTTACTAGACACCCTCATTTTTTAAAAAAAATCAACCATTTTAAATTAAATTGTAGGTATATGTTTACCTAGTTTTTAGGCATGTCTATGACAGGTTGTTTGTAATACTAACCAGTCTAATAACACCTACCCTTCATTGAAAAGCTCGTGAAAGGTTGGGCTTTGTTTGTAAGTGAAAAATTATGGTTCTGTCAATAATCATGTAAGAGTGGATAAAAAGTGAAAGTAAACAAAACTAATTATACTTTTATTAAATAAACAATCCTGGTCTCTTAGGCTCTGTCCCGAGGTCTATACCATAAGCATGCAACGTTTCAGCTTTCTAGGTCATCTAGGGGCTTCTGGAGGGTGTGGAAAGACACACACACACACACACACACACACACACACACACACACACACACACACACATACACACACTCTCTTCCTCTCTCTTTAAGAATATATATATATGTTTAGAATAAGGCGATTTTTTTCGCGTTACACCTCATTACTCATTAGAGATATCCGCATTAAACTACACTAATGGAGTGAGGACGAGGAAAGTAAAATTTAAATGAAATGTGTCCTCATTTGCGTGTAGGGAGAGTGGGGAAACCATTTAGGAAAATCCACACCCAGCCTGGAATTGAACCCCAACATACATGTCACAGGCAAACCAGACTAGACGAGACTAACGTCTTGTCCAGCGGATCCCGAACTTTATGAATCGCGGAGCACTTTTCTGGAGAGAAATTTGTCATGGAGCACTATGGTTGCCTTGATGCTAAAGGCATGCACATTCATGTTTTGATATATTTACCTAACTGTATTTTTTAAAGTTGTTAGTCGATATTTTATCGTATAATAAAAGCACGAATTATGTATAGATTTCTAAATAACTTAAATTTTGATCCAAACTTAATTTTTCCTATTGAAAGCCATTGAAAACTGTAACTTTAAATATCGTTTTCTCAAAACAACAATTTTGCACACATAAGTGTATTTGGTATAAGGGCGACGATATTTTCACATAGACCCTACCAAGAGATACTAAACCGAATTACAGCAGTACTCACAATGGAAACGAATGTTTAAGCATTTGGGCATGTTAAACATCAAGTTTTATTTCATTATAAATGTTATTTTCTCACTTAATTTCAGAGAAATAAGGAGCTTAAACATAAACGCAAAACAACAAAAAAAGAAATAAATTAACCTTAACTCTAGTCCATTTGTCCATCAAATCGTGTACAAGAGTGTCACGATTTCAACGAATTCATTTAAGGATGAGGATGATAATTCAGAGGAAATGTATGTATATTGATGGGATTAATTATGACAAACCACCCAAATGGGATTTGAGCCTTGACTTCGTCTATGGTGACCAGATGCAGTGTAAGTATAATGACTTCCAATCTGCCAACCTTACGTAAATTAATTTATACTTTTTTTCGCAACAAATATTACTACCCATTTGGACTATCTGCATGTTTATACTCGTGTGCTAGAGATGAGGGAGGTAAAATGTATAGTAAATGTACCCACATTTGTATGAAAAGAGTGAGAAACCATTTAGAAAACTCATTACACCAGACCAGGATCCGAACCCCAAATTTCCCGCTGTCGGTAGTTTAGTATATTGAGAGAATGATGCCTTAGACCATGCGACCACTGGAATGGATCACAGACGTGAGTAGGCTACTGAGGGTGGTTTTTTTTCTCAATAGTTTCTCTCTCTCCTCCCACGCAAATGTATATAAACTTTTTTCTAAATTCCACCTCCCTCCTCTCTAACACATTAGCGTGATTAATATGTATGCGAATATTCCAAACGAGTAGGGAGACTCGGTGAGCCAAAAAACTTTTCAACACTCAGAAAAGGATTAAGTTACCGTGAACCAAAGATAATTAATAAACTTAAGGTTTTATTACACTTAAATTCCCAATGTATTTGAGAGACTTTCCTTCAGAAATGTCGCATTTTTGATTAGTGTTATTTAATGCTTTATATTATTTTTTGGGCAACAAGTTCGAAAACTATTAATATTTCAAATTTTTGCGCGTTATATCTGGAATAATATATACTGTTTGAGGAAGGGAAATAACTTATTCAACAATGATGTTCTATTTACTTAAAGGCTGATTATAAATATACTAAGTTTCATTTAAATCGGTTGAAATTGTTTATTAATCTTAAATTGTCTATGATTTTGTCTTCAAATGTGTTACATTCTCAAAATGTGCCTAGTTTCATTTTTAACTAATCTATTCATGGTAGTTTTCGAGCTTAAAACATTACTAAACTCACTCAATTTTTTTTAAACTTATGAAAATAATTTTCATGGAAAATAAAACACGTATGAAGTTTTTTTTAGTTTGGGCTTCTTAATATAGCCCATACATTTAGGTTTAAATAGGTTAAATAATACATAAAAACTATAATGTGAAAACATACAAGTACAAAACTATTGAAAACCACGCCAGTAGAGGTTCGAACTAGGACTTTACAACGCACAGTCAAGTACGTCGTCACACAGTTACAGCTGCGCATCACATGAGGATCTCAATCACTCACTTAAATATAATCAGAGGCGAGGGAAGGTCCATGAGAGGTACTTTGTGTAAATGTGCCTGGAGAGAGGATGATAGACCCATCATCAATGAACATTCTGATAATCCAAACCTTCTTCCCTCTCTTGTTAATCCGCGCCTTGGCTAGGGCGACTGAAAGAAAGGGTTGGCTGGCTGGTGGCGTGCCGGGGACCCATTTCCCTTACACGCGATGCGGAATAAACAAGGCAGAGTGAGTGTATCGGTGGACCGGGAGAGGGGAAAATAACTCTCCCCTCTCTTCCAGGTATTGCTAACAAACAAAGGGGCTATGCCCCTCGGTCACTTAGTGGCTTACACGCCCACGCTTTTAGCGGGGAGGGAGGGGGTGACTTGTGTTAATTGGTTCGTCATAACACCCCGCGGGTTAAGACTAAGCGGCGTCCCTACAGTTGAATGTTATCATCAACGTACCACATACGCTCACATTCCTGGATTCGTTGTCCGTTTAGTTATCGACTTTATAACATGCATAGGTGGGCGCTTGGACTAAATGACAGGCTAGTCTGATCTGGTGTGTGGATGGAGGGGTGGTCGGGGTTCAAGTCCCAATCGGGTGTTTAAAAAAAATTGTTTCCCACTCTCCATCCACGCAAGTGAGAGTAGATTTCCTCTCGCCTTCCTCATCTATACCCATTAGCATGTTTTATTTGCACCTAATCTTACTACCCGTTCGGGTTATACGTCTATGTACTAATTACACTAATGTGTTAGGGATTAGGGAGATTTAATTTAGAAGAAGTGCACACGCATTTGCATGGAGGAAGAGTGGAAAACCAATTAGGAAAAGCCCACCCTTGGTGCACCCAAACAGGGTCGAACCTCGATCTCCCCGTCTTCGATAGTCTAGTCTAACATAATAGTGCGTTAGCCCATGTGGTCACCGAAGAGGGTATTAGCTTAATTAAAATGCGTAGAGCTCGGGCGGGTGGTACGACGCACCAGAGGAGGGGAATAGTTGGCGTCTATCCGCAGGGGTGACCGGATGATATAAGGCGTTAGACTCGCGTTGCACTTTGCTGCCACTGATAGAGAGGTCAAAGTTGAGGAAGCGACCAGGTACACATTTATATGTATGCTTTAAATTACTGCTCCACTTTTAATAATATAATTGCTTGGAGGGAGTTTAGTTACCATGGTACCCGCTTCGGTGGCCACATCGTTTAAGACGTCACTCCCGCAGTAGCCTAGGCTGCCGATGACGATGAGATCAGGGTTAGAAATCCGGTCGGTTGTTCTGAGGGTGGTTTATCCATAATGGCTTTCCACTTTCCCTCCACGCAAATGTGGTTATACTCCTTCTAAATGCAACTTTCCTCATCCCTAACACTTTTGCATAGTCTAATTAGTACAAATGCGTATAACCTGAACGGGTAGTAAGACGCGGTGTTAAAAATAAAGGTTATCATGTTGAAACGTGAAAATGTTTAGGTTTTAGTAAATACTTAATAGTGTAGTGGCGGCTCACGAAATGTTGCTAAGGGAGTTACAGATTGACGAGGCTGCTATTTTNTGGTCTATAACGGGCACCGAGAGAGAAATTATTGACGAGTACAGTCTCGTCAAATCACGCTTCGACATACAACATTCCAGGAGCCGTCACTGGCGTACAGTTCCATCGGTTTAAAGTAGACCTACCCACCAGTGAGCACCCGGACAAAAGTCGCATCTAGTCTGGTCTACCAGCGACGAAACGTTGGAGTTCAAATCCCCGGTAGGGTGTAATGAGGGTAGTTTTATCCTGAATGGTTCCCCACTTTCTCTTTATTTCCCTCTCACTCTACGCACAGATCCGAGAAAATTTTATTTTAAATTCCCCTTTCTTTTACCTACTTACTCCCTTAATATAAATATTTTGGTAGCCTAGACGGGTAGTAAGACGCAGTGCACAAAACATTTTAAAAAATCTCCACTGTTTTTTCATTTAAAAATTTGTAACTAGTGGACCCATATTTGCGTGTAAGGAAAATACACCCTTTATAGCCTACACCAGTGTGGTATAAATGGCGGCCCGCGCTCATTGAAACTGTGGGCTGTGGCCCTAACAGTGTTTTCGAGGAAAATTAAAAGGAAAACCTCGGTGGCAGATGTGATATAGCTAGTGATTTAAACATAAATGTTTATTTAAAAAGGTCATGAATGTATTATATTGAGCATTTATTTAATTAATAAAATAAAAAACATGTGTTTTATATATATATAAACATGTGTTTTATTTATATATATATATATATCAACCAAACCACTCTTTTTTTTTAGTATATATTGAAAAATTTCAGAGCGGAAGTAGAAACCTTAATATATATATATTAAAGTCTCCACTTCCGCTCTTTGAAAATTTTCAATATATACTAAAAGAAGAGGGGTTTGGTTGAAATAGTTATAAGTCACAAAAAACCAACATTGGAACTAGAACTAGACTTTGGGGGAAAAAAACCCAGTAACATTCCTTTGAATAATCCCAGAGCTTTGACCAAACCGGAACCCTCACAATGTTAAGCTAGGACAGTTATTTATTGGAAAGGGTAGGAAATAAATATGTCCGGATAGCCGTGGTCGTATAGTGGTTAGTACTTTGCGTTGTGGCCGCAACAACCCAGGTTCGAATCCTGGTCACGGCAGGATATTTTTTTTCTATAGTGCACTTAAAATTTAGACGTCGAGTCGTTCATTAAAAATATTTTAATCTTTCTGCAAACAGAATTTAGTAAAAAATATATAAAATAGTATTTAGCATTTTTAAATTTCAACTGTCCAAGACATTTTTTGCATTTATTCCTAAAAGCGTTTATATAAAAAAAAAGTTTTTCAAGGCAATATGTTTAATTTTTGTGTAAAAGAAAACCCATATTGACAGACAATAACATTTTGTTTCTCTAAAATATCTAACTTTCTTAAAGAAGCGTTTTAAATTTAATTATGATAAGCTACATAAATAGAAACTATCACCAGGCTACTATGTATTAGGTATTATATACATATCAAAAGTATATAGGTCTATTTTTAATCACTTCTCACTACCTAACCAGTATATACGCACATATTTAATTAGTTATGCCAATATGGTAGGGATGAGTAAGGTAGAATTAAGAAGAAATATACTCACATTTGAGTGGGAAACCATTTAGTAATAATCACCCTCGAAACACACGGCTGGGATCCAATCCCCGACATTCAGAAAACCAGAGACCGAACTAGCGTATCTTTTAGAGCACATTCCCACCGGCAGGATGTATAGTATGTATGTGTATGTATAATAGTTATTTATGGTTTGCTTTTATCTCCTTGAAGACTATCTTATTGACTATATTAATATGTTATGTGAGTTATGTTTTTGTGGAAAGCAATTCGAGAACGTTCTTAGTTAAAATATACTGTTTATATGATGTTTATGCCTTATTTAATATATTTTACTATTTACTTAATGTTTATGTCTTGTTTAAAGTATTTGTTCTACTATTTATCATAGTAAATACGTTTATTTTTAGCTTAGAGATCAAAAGAAACAAATATCAAGAAAATAATGTGAACTCTAGTCAGATCAATACATTATGAAACATTTATCCTGCAGATTCATTTAAAAATACAAAAAAGAATTAAGTTATTCTTCAGTTTGTAAATGTGGTGAAACCGTCTAATTTGTAATTTAATTATTGGCTTTTTTACTTGGTTTGATGTTATTCATTCTTTTATTAAAAATGAACGTGAGGAAAGACAATTTTAAGATTTTATATTTTGTGAGTTCGTTCCAAGATACTAAGAAAATATTAACATTTTAATAGTTCTATTGTTACTTATGAATATATACACCTACAATAGTTTTTTTTTAAATATATCTATTTGCCTTCATTTCAGAAAAAGTTTTCAATTTCTACCTTCCGATCTTCCAATATTATAAAATTAAACACGTGTAATAAATTAATAACTGTTTAAAATACATTAGGCCAATGTTTTTTCAAATTAATATTATTAAATTATGAAGCTCACACTCAATTTGGCTTGATTCATTTAATTAGTTGATATATCTAAAATAGCTATAGAGTCAACAAGACTTAGTTTGTTATAAAAGGGAAATACCAACAAATGCAGTTATTAAATTTTTCTTAGAAACTCTTATAAAGTTTTTCTTAATTATTTAAAACTACTTTGTCTATATTAAGAGGTGAGGGCATATGAGCTCAATAATAATTTTACGTCCGCACCTATGGGCGCGGCGACAGTAACGTCAGGCTCACTGGTCTAGTTTTCCATTGTTGGGGAGATTGGGGTTAGAATCTGGGTTGGAGATTAGGCCTTGGTAGTCGTTTTTTATCCCACGGGCCAAATCTGACCATCTGTTTACACCGTGGGCCGAAGATATATTTATTGATTCCATCAACTTAATACAAGCCTACAAACTACACTTAATAAGCAATTATTTTCAATATAATATTGTATTAATGGTTGCTAGAATCTTTAAAGTTTTACTACAAAAAAAAAAGGTTTATTAATCTCCCAAAAATGTATTATGAAACATGCACGCACACACACTTTCACAAAACAACTTATTATATATATACAAATTAGACGGTTTCACCACATTTACAAACTGAAGAATGAATAACTTAATTCTTTTTTGTATTTTTAAATGAATCTGCAGGATAAATGTTTCATAATGTATTGATCTGGCTAGAGCTCACATTTTTACTTTCTCTCTATCTTACAGGTAGAGAAAGTATGGTGATCGTCAAAAAAATCGAACTCGAGATTTTGATGAATTTTGACGTTTCATGACTTCCTGAATCCGAAAAAGTGGTTTTTGAATTTCCGTCTGTCTGTCTGT
>CABFWO010000517.1:0-57789 GCA_902155825.1 Timema genevievae | reverse complement strand
ACAGACAGACAGACGGAAATTCAAAAACCACTTTTTCGGATTCAGGAAGTCATGAAACGTCAAAATTCATCAAAATCTCGAGTTCGATTTTTTTGACGATCACCATACTTTCTCTACCTGTAAGATAGAGAGAAAGTAAAAATGTGAGCTCTAGCCAGATCAATACATTATGAAACATTTATCCTGCAGATTCATTTAAAAATACAAAAAAGAATTAAGTTATTCATTCTTCAGTTTGTAAATGTGGTGAAACCGTCTAATTTGTATATATATAATAAGTTGTTTTGTGAAAGTGTGTGTGCGTGCATGTTTCATAATACATTTTTGGGAGATTAATAAACCTTTTTTTTTTGTAGTAAAACTTTAAAGATTCTAGCAACCATTAATACAATATTATATTGAAAATAATTGCTTATTAAGTGTAGTTTGTAGGCTTGTATTAAGTTGATGGAATCAATAAATATATCTTCGGCCCACGGTGTAAACAGATGGTCAGATTTGGCCCGTGGGATAAAAAACGACTACCAAGGCCTAATCTCCAACCCAGATTCTAACCCCAATCTCCCCAACAATGGAAAACTAGACCAGTGAGCCTGACGTTACTGTCGCCGCGCCCATAGGTGCGGACGTAAAATTATTATTGAGCTCATATGCCCTCACCTCTTAATATAGACAAAGTAGTTTTAAATAATTAAGAAAAACTTTATAAGAGTTTCTAAGAAAAATTTAATAACTGCATTTGTTGGTATTTCCCTTTTATAACAAACTAAGTCTTGTTGACTCTATAGCTATTTTAGATATATCAACTAATTAAATGAATCAAGCCAAATTGAGTGTGAGCTTCATAATTTAATAATATTAATTTGAAAAAACATTGGCCTAATGTATTTTAAACAGTTATTAATTTATTACACGTGTTTAATTTTATAATATTGGAAGATCGGAAGGTAGAAATTGAAAACTTTTTCTGAAATGAAGGCAAATAGATATATTTAAAAAAAAACTATTGTAGGTGTATATATTCATAAGTAACAATAGAACTATTAAAATGTTAATATTTTCTTAGTATCTTGGAACGAACTCACAAAATATAAAATCTTAAAATTGTCTTTCCTCACGTTCATTTTTAATAAAAGAATGAATAACATCAAACCAAGTAAAAAAGCCAATAATTAAATTACAAATTAGACGGTTTCACCACATTTACAAACTGAAGAATAACTTAATTCTTTTTTGTATTTTTAAATGAATCTGCAGGATAAATGTTTCATAATGTATTGATCTGACTAGAGTTCACATTTTTTTCTTGATATTTGTTTCTTTTGATCTCTAAGCTAAAAATAAACGTATTTACTTTGATAAATAGTAGAACAAATACTTTAAACAAGACATAAACATTAAGTAAATAGTAAAATATATTAAATAAGGCATAAACATCATATAAACAGTAAATTCTAACTAAAAGATAGTCTTCAAGGAGATAAAAGCAAACCATAAATAACTATTATACATACACATACATACTATACATCCTGCCGGTGGGAATGTGTTCTAAAAGATACGCTAATTCGGTCTGGTTTTCCGAATGTCGGGGATTGGATCCCAGCCGTGTGTTTCGAGGGTGAGTATTACTAAATGGTTTCCCACGCAAATGTGAGTATATTTCTTCTTAATTCTACCTTACTCATCCCTACCATATTGGCATAACTAATTAAATATGTGAGTATATACTGGATGGGTAGTGAGAAGTGATTAAAAATAGACATATATACTTTTAATATGTATATAATACCTAATACATAGTAACCTGGTGAGCGTTTTTATTTATATAATTTATCATAATT
Source organism: Timema genevievae (assembly GCA_902155825.1). Lineage (NCBI taxonomy): Eukaryota > Metazoa > Arthropoda > Insecta > Phasmatodea > Timematidae > Timema > Timema genevievae. The sequence goes on along the minus strand of CABFWO010000517.1, from coordinate 55,945 downwards.
AAATTTAAAAAGCTTCTTTAAGAAAGTTAGATATTTTAGAGAAAGAAAAAGTTATTTTCTGTCAATATGGGTTTTCTTTTACGCATTTTAACTTATTGCCTTGAAAACATTTTTTTTATAAACGTTTTTAGGAATAAATGCAAAAAATTTCTTGCACAGTTTAAATTTTGAAATGTTAAATACTATTTTATATATATTTTACTAAATTTTGTTTGCAGTAAAATTAAAATATTTTTAATGAACGACTCGACGTCTAAATTTTAAGTGCACTATAGAAAAAAAAAAAAGAGCCTGCCGTGACCAGGATTCGAACCTGAGTTGTTGCGGCCACAACGTAAAGTACTAACCACTATACGACCACGGCTATCTGGACATATTTAATTTCTACCCTTTCCGATAAATAACTGTCCTTGCTCAACATTGTGAGGGTTCCGGTTTGGTCAAAGCTCTGTGATTATTCAAAGGAATATGACTGTTTTTTTTCCCCCAAAGTCTAATTCTGGTTCCAATGTTGGTTTTTGGTTACTTAGAACTATTTCAACCAAACCCCTCTTTTTTTATTTTAGTATATATTGAAAAATTTCAGAGAGCGGAAGTGGAGACTTTAATATTATTAATATTTGTGTGTGGTGTGTAAGGCTAGTTTAAAAAAATTCAACTAATAAATACAACTTAGTAAAATTAATATTGGACCACTTTTATAACTTATTTTTACTGAAAATGACGGGTATTTAAAAGAGAGTTTCATACCTCCCCTCTCCCCTATTGATCCAGCCGCTCTATTAATTCATGAACGATAGCCCAAGTACTGTCTAGTCGAAATATTTTTAATCCCGTTGACACCCTCCCTTCGACCCTTCCTTACAAGCCCAAGCACTTCTTTTCATTAACCCGGCCCAGGACCGCCCGCAGCAGAGAACAGCCAATATTCACTGATTACAAACTCCCGCTCGACCGGTCCCTTTACACTCTTTTGGTCCATTTTTATTATATTAAAAATTACTAGCATATCAATGTAAAGTCTTATTATTTTTGTATTATAACGTTTCTTATTTAAAATAAATAAATTTTTGAATGTTTTCTAAAATATTGAAAAACAAAAATGTTTTGAATGTTAGACATTCTCTACCCAAAGAACAGGGACTGAGCAAATAAAAATTAATAATATATTTTACCGAGACGTCTGGTTGGCGTCTATGTGTGGTTCAAGTTTGATCAAGATCTGTCAATTGGATCAAAATCTATAAAAAAGGAGATGGGGGGAAAGGCACACATTTATAAACGATCGTTAATTTATTTTTATTATTATTATTTTATGAATTGGATTCAACAGCGTTTATAGTTCAAGGAACGTCGATCGATACAGAGTAAACAATGCGTTGGGTTCGTGTTATTCGAAATTAGATTGAAAAAAAAATAAAATTACAACACACTAAAAACGCACTAGTGATAAAACAATCAACGACATGAATTAACCTACAAACTATTAAATGTAACAACGTACAGCATTCAATTAAACAAAGAGCAATTTCCCATTAATCCTTTGTTGTTTCAATATTATTTTATTCTGATTACATAACGCAATCAATCGATTTGCCGGTTCTATAAACGGCATGAGGTCACGCGGTATTGTGTTCCAAGAATACCATTCACTAAATTAAACATCCTAAGACATATCGAATTGGGGAGGGGGGGGTTGAGAGAGGGTAACAGGGGGTATTTCTGTTGAAAGTGTGCGTGCCCTGAATTGTGTATTGACCGCTATGACATTTTTACCTTCATATAAACTAATAGCTGTTGTAAAATAAAATTGACACTATCTTATTACATGATATTCTTCTTATTCTTCTTCTTCTTCTTATTATTATTATTATTGCTTGTTATCACCCCGTCTTACTCCCTGTTCAGGTTATATACATTATCCTACTCTAATGACTCTAATGGGGTTGGGATGAGGAAGGAAACATCTTAGAGCTAATCTACCCGAATTTGCGTGGAAGGAAAGTGGGGAAACCATTTAGGGGAAAAAATACCTCAGTAGACTCGACCGGGATTCGAGCACCGATCTTCCAGTCTCCAGCACGCCAGTCTAACACGAGAGTGACTCCTCCTTAGACCAAGTATGTCCAATCCACGGGCCCCCATGTTCGTTTTGTGCGGCCCACCAGATCAAATTGAAATAATTCAAATTGCGGAAATAAACAAGAAATTAGGATCTTGTTTCATTATATTTGGGCCATTAGGTCCTAATACTATCATGTATGGCCCCCAGACGGTTCCCCAAGAACTTATGCGGTCCTCAGTAGGGGAAAGGTTAGACATGCCCGCCTTAGACCATTTGGCCACTGAAGCGGGTGTCATTTTAATTGACCTGAACATTTTTAACTATTTACCCGCCTCGGTGGCGTAGTTGACTAACGCTCTAGTTTCGTGTTGAGCTAGACTGCCGTGGACGGGGAAATCGAGATTCGAATCTCACTCGAGTAAACTCAGGGTGTTTTTTTCCCTAAAAAAAAATAGGGTGACCTGGTGGTCTAGGGGGAAGGTGTCGGACTTCTGTGCTGGGGGTCCGGGGTTCAATCCTCGGTCCCGGCACAAATTTATCTGATTGCCAAACCCTTCCTTCACCTCTGACAAGATGTGTATTAATCACAACTTGTGAATGTGAGGAATGTCAGGCCTCCACCGTGGTTCGGATTCCACGTTAAACTGTAGGTCCTCCATTTCATCTCACTATCACCCTACCATTACATATTAGCGTAAGTGCGCATAACCCGAACGGGTAGTAAGACGCGGTGCTAATAATAATAATAATTTCCCTAAATGGCTGTCCATTCTCCCTCCACGCAAATGCGGGTTCACTACTTCTATGTTCACCCTTCTCCAAGTCCTAACCCATTAGCGTGATTAGTACTTAAGCGTATAACCCGAATGGGTAGTAAGACGCGATGCTAAGTATTATTAATTTAACAGACATACACACTTTCTTCTACTAATATACATACAGGGGTGGACTGGCTGGTCCCAAGTGTCCAGGGACCACAAACTATGACTGCCCTTAGCATACATTCACAAATATCACTGAAGCTATGTTTTAGTGTGAACCCTAGTCTATTATGTAACAAGCTGGAGCCAATATATGCGGAGAAGTAAGCTGCGTTTATCCATACCAACTTGTTGGGCCAAAATCTTGGGCTCTCCTCTAATTTTTAACCAATCTACACATTTCTGGCCATGGAGAACAACGTATTACTGGCCATTTCTTAATTTATTGTGTTGGCAGGAAGTGTACTCTTGCAGAAAAAAAACCGTAATAAAGCGGTGAGGGGGGAGGTTCAAAAACCTTAGCTATTACAGTAAGTGTATCTTCTCGATCATTTGAATTCTTGTGATCAACCGGGGTATCGCTTCAAAGATCAGAATACTTTTGATATCAACTCAATTTGTTTAATTTGTGTTCTCCCTGTTCCACTCCATGACCACAAAACTATTTAAACCAAAAAGTTTAACTAATCTGAAAACAGAACATGTGCGTTGCCAAGACTAGACATGACTCGAATCAATAGCGCATGCGCAAAGCCTTCCAAGTCAGCCAACATAATTATCGTGTTGGCTTATTTATTATCTACAACGATTGAACCAGCACAGCACAACGGCCCAGCTCCAGCATGGTATCTTTTTCAACTAATTTAAATTGATTAAATTGTGGTCTCCTTAATATGGACAATCCTGTAATCACAATGATTTACACCTTGTTTTTTGATATTCTTCAAGTGTAGATGCATTTCAACAATTTAGTTGGTAACTAACATGGGCAGATATTATCGGATTAGCATTGAACAATACTAAAAATAATATAAAAGATAAATATAGTCAAAATGTAATACTTTTTCTCACAAGTATCTAAATTGACACGCACGCCAGTGACCTGGTGGTCTAGGGGTAAGGTGTCGGACTTCTGTACTGAGGGTCCAGGGTTCAATCCTCGGTCCTGGCATAAATTTATCTTATTGCCAAACCCTTCTTTCACCTCTGACAAGACAAGTATTAATCACAACTTGTGAATGTGTGGAATGTCAGGCCTCCACCGTGGTTCGGATTCCACGTCAAGCTGTAGGTCCTCCATTTCATCTCACAATCACCCTACCATTACACATTAGCGTAAGTGCGTATTAACCCGAACGGGTAGTAAGACGCGGTGCTAATAATAATAATAATAATAATAATAATAATAATAATAATAATAATAATAATAATGTGGCACACTTTTTTGAAAGCGAGAGCTATAGTAATAACTAACGTATTGGCGTATGCATACATGAAATCGGACCAAGTAGCTTTATAACTTTCATATGAGGTTCTTAATATTTCAATCAGACTTTTTTTTTACCAGCGTCACAATTCGTGATATCTGGAAGAAAACTAAAACCACGAAACCATATTTAAATATTACATCCCTTAAGCTGGGAGGAGAGGAGATGCGAGTTAAGTTAAGTAAGTACTTTTGCTGTTTTTATCACAAAAGTCTTTTGCTAAAATAAATAAAATTTTGCTCCGGTAGATACAGTTAGTTTCATTTCCTACTTAAATAGCATCAACGTTGTTGAACATCTGTCAAGGGCACCATGTTCTTTGCTAAGAAACAATTTTGAATAAAAATTAAAAAAAAGTCCTAGTCGACTTACACGATGCCAAGATGTGTAGAAAATTAATATAAATGTATTTACTGGAGCAAAACCTTATTTATTTTGACCAAAAGGTTTTTTACAATGAAAAAATACAAAAAAACACTAAACTTAACTCACGCTCTCTTCCATCACACCCTGATGGAAATTCTTAAGATCGAACTAGAGCCCCCAGGATCAATAGTCGGTCTAGCTGACCACCCGACCACGGCCATCATGTCTTGTCTTGATATAAGAGCAGGTTGGATATGGCTGTAAAATGCTACGACTGAACGATTGCTCATCTTGTGACGGGGAGCCATCGCCCCTTCCCCCTACACAATTCTCCAACTCCCCCAACCTGTTCTTCAAAACCAACCCCGTGCCATCTACCGGCAGGATCATTAAATGTAAAACCTCTCCCGCGCGATCTCGTATCGTACCTTTATTTTTACGACGGCCTTCCACCCCCCAATTCCAAATTGGTTTTTTTTCTTTACCTTCTCTCGCTCCTACCAATTTATTTATCATTAAAGAAACGGGTACTACACAACTTCATTTCGAGACAAGCTCTAGATTCTAAACCGTTGTATAGCGTGCTATTATGTGTCAAACGGAAGCACAACGGGTTTGTAAAAGAGAGACATTTCGAAACGATTCTTTTTAAAGGACAATCTCGTCGTTTGATCGAATTTATTTAAATTGAGATTTAAACCCAAAATAATAAATTTCCATACACAATCCTAGTGGTTTTATTATTCATGCCAGTGCTCAATTTGTGTGTGCACCGCGTCTAACTGACCGTCCAGGAAATCCGCATAGTTATATTAATAGGATAGAGATGAGCAAGGTAGTATTTTGATTAAATGTGTACGAACTCGTGTGGAGGGAGATTGGGAAATCATTTCTAAGAACCCATCTTCAGTACACCAGAACTTTTTGTCACCGGTGGACCAGACCAGATGAGGTTGACACCTTATCCCAAGTGCCCACCAATTCAGGTCACACCATTATTGGGTATAAGTGAACTAAACTTAAGGAAATAGGAGAGGATCGAATTTGAAGTAAATACACTTACAGTCATTTGTAGAAAGATATTAATTTTTTTTTAATGATTAACTCCAGCCTCCCCCTTCGCTCCCCCCCAACCACCTTTTACTCCCTGTGAGATCGGTCAATTATATAAGCCCTAATTTCCCTAGTCATATTCAGGCAAGTAACCTTAAAATTTACACCCAATATCTCTGGTCAGATTCAGGTAAGCAACCTTAAAATGTATACCCAATATCTCTGGTCAGATTCAGGTAAGAAACCTTACATCCAATATCTCTGGTCAGATTCAGGTAAGAAACCTTACATCCAATATCTCTGGTCAGATTCAGACAGACAATCTTACTATTTACACCCAATATATCTGTTAATATTCAGGCAAGCAATCTTAAACCCAATACCTCTGGTCAGATTCAGGCAAGAAAATTTACATCCAATAACTCTTGTAAGATTCAGGCAAGCAACCTTACAATTTATACCCAATATCTCTTGTCAGATTCAGGCAAGTAACCTTAAAATTTACACCCAATATCTCTGGTCAGATTCAGGCAAGCAACCTTAAAATTTATACCCAATATCTCTGGTCAGATTCAGGTAAGAAACCTTACATCCAATATCTCTGGTCAGATTCAGACATACAATCTTACTATTTACACCCAATATATCTGGTAAGATTCAGGCAAGCAATCTTAAACCCAATACCTTTGGTCAGATTCAGGCAAGAAAATTTACATCCAATATCTCTTGTAAGATTCAGGCAAGCAACCTTACAATTTATACCCAATATCTCTTTTCAGATTCAGGCAAGTAACCTTAAAATTTACACCCAATATCTCTGGTCAGATTCAGGCAAGCAACCTTAAAATTTACACCCAATATCTCTGGTCAGATTCAGACAGACAATCTTACTATTTACACCCAATATATATGGTAAGATTCAGGCAAGCAATCTTAAACCCAATACCTCTGGTCAGATTCAGGCAAGAAATCTTACATCCAATATCTCTGGTCAGATTCAAGCAATAAACCTAATATCTTTGGCCAGACTCAAGCAAGCAACCTTACAATTTACACCCAATATATCTGGTAAAATTCAGGCAAGAAACCTTACACCAAATACCTCTGGTCAGATTTAGGCAATAAATCTTACATCCAATATCCATGGTAAGATTCAGGCAAGCAACCTTACACCCAATACCTCTGGTCTAAGACTCAGGCAAGCAGCCTTACACCCAATACATCTGGTTAGATTCAGACAAGAAAGCTTACATCCAATATCTTTGGTCAGACTCAGGCAAGCAATTATACACACAATATCTATGGTCAGGTATTCATTAATACATTCAAACCTGCCTCTATTACTAGCTATAATAATATGACGTAATATTCAAAATCTAAAAGTTAGCTGTTAATGTTGGTAAAGTTGTTGGTTAAAACTTCTATTAATAAGTATCATGAAATGGTTCACGACATCTTAAAGACCTTCTAGGCTATATGATCTAATCTACTAAGATATAACGCGTATAAGTGAAGCGGGTGAGATCAATGGGTGAGATGAGAAATTAGAATAGAATGACTAAATTTAGACGTAGGCATTAAAAATTATGCCATTAGTGTCGAACCAAGATATTCTATAGGGCCAACATCTGGCACTTACAAACTATATATTTAAAACATTTTCTTATGTGTCTTTGTACTGGATTTAGTCCCGCCCACATATCCAGGCCAGAAGACATATATCGGTATATCTTGGCGCGGGATGGAGGCCAAGAGAGGAGGGTATGCAGGCTGTTTCCATGGTAACCAGTGACACAGCAACTTACCTACCTCAATATGACCCGAGCAACTGGGCTGAGCCGTGGCCGGGAAGGAAGGGAACCCAGCTGCTGCCCTCCTAACCCAGGCACTATCGTCTTGACCTGATGTGACTATGGGTTATAGGTATGGGGTTATTATATAGGCAGTGGTGAGTTGTGAACATTTTAACAATGGGTTCGCAGGGTTTTTTTTAAATACAAAGGAATATTAATAAAACGATAGCGTACAACCCGAAGGGGTAGTGAAACGCGGTGCTAAATAATAAATAATAATAAAACTATACGGGAAACTATTTTAACCTTGTTTATTAAAATCATAGTAAATAAATGATACGGCGTACCACACAGACTTTCTCCTGCTTTTATCTTAAAATAGACATGTACTAAGAACTCGTAAGATTTGTGAAACGAAATAGTAGGTCTATACATTGTTGTAGAAACACTAAACCAAAGAGCATGAATAAAATAATATATACTGCTACTTACTTACTCTATGGCATTATGAACTATTTAGAAACACTGTTACAGAAAAATTGAGGAAAGAAAAACATCTTTGTCCACCAAAGAGCATAAGAATCAAATTCATTTTCAAAGACCCGAATTAAAAAAGTGTATATATTTTCTTATAGCTTAGAAAATATTGGTTTTGTAAAAACACATTTCAAATAAAATAATGTTATCTTAAATAGTAATATAACTTTACAATTATAAGTTATTTCTTATCTTAAATAGTTGCGGAGAAATGATGAAAATTGGAAAATTTCCCTCAAAGTCATTTTCATGAGAAAATGAGAGCTGCCATCTTGTTTAGAAAGATAAACGGTGTCTAGATATAAAATTCAATAAAAATCTTTCGAGTGAATTTTTAGAAAATTCCTTAAATTTAGGATTAGATAACTAATTCCAAAAACACCTCAAGGGGACCTTATGAAAACTCCAGATAACAAGCTTTAGTCCTATCGGTAAAATAGTTTCAGCTCTAGCCTGAGGTACAGACAGACGGACAAACAGACAGACAGATGGCATTGCGAAAGCAACTTTAAATTATTATTTTTTGTTTCAGGGGATCATGAAACTTCGACATTTATAAAAATCTGAAGTGCAATTTTTTGATTTTTTCTTTGAGGTGTCGGGAGAATGTAAAAATTTAACAATATTATTCTAAATATGGTGCAGAGGTGTACAAAAAATGTAGATCTATAAAAATAAAATATTATTTCAAACATATTCTAGTAATAGTAGCCTTATTAGTAGGCCTATAATGACAAAATATCGTATGCATGCTATGCCATACGCATTTAGGAACAAAAAATCACTAACTTATTATTTGAAACCAAATCATAAAAATCGCTCCACAGGCGCACAAGTCCTACTGTTTTCGGTTTGAGTCTCTCCATTCCTTCTCCGTCGCTTGCACGGTTGTTGTCGGTTATAGATTTGTTTCAATAATAATAATAATAATAATAATAATAAATTATTATTAAATTGTTATTATTATGAAAAGTATAGTCTATTTATAAAAATTGTATTTTTTTTGGTGAAAATAAATAAATATATTAAAATGTTAACAATGGGCTTGCAAATTTCAGGAAAATTTAACAATGGGCTCGCACGAGCTCACTACAGCTCACCATTGGCTATGGAGGGTTGAGGTTTCCAGTGTTCAAAGTTATTAGATAGTATTTAATTTCTTAAATTTATTAGTCTAGTGCCTTTTAACAGATCAGTCTTATGTAGAATCAACAGTTAAAATCGTTGTAGTTGAACGGAGACGTGTCTAAATGTGTAGTTTTACAGAGACGAGCAAGAAATAGTCAATTAGTCCATGAACCCCAAACTGGAATGCGCTTGTGCAGTTAAAGAAATGCGCAGTTTTTAGGAACGAGCAGGCTTTTCATTCTTGTTACAGACTTGATAGAGGCTATTCTTGTTATAGTCTTCTTAGAGGCTAGTCATGATGTAGTATTGTTATAGTCTTCTTAGAGGCTAGTCGTGATGTAGTCTTGTAGTCTTGTTGCAACCTTGTTGATAGACTTATTGAAAGTTACCAGGAAACAGCCCCGGGTTGTTTTACAGGGTTACCCATGTTGGTATAGATCACGTTAAGTGTTCCGGGCTACCACTCATGTAAGGACTGAAAGGGCATAAAAGGCCAGAAAAAGGGCTCTTGGATGGGACAAAGACTTGCACGTAGTGGTTATATTTAGTTCTTGTACAACTTGTAAATATCCTTTTTTTATAGCTCATACTCATTTCATAGTAAAAGTCCAAAGAAAAGAGCCCAATGCCTTCTACAATTTTTTTACGAACCGGTTATCCACCAATCCCTATCCCTGAAGAGGGCAAACGTCACTAGTAAGAACCGGGCAGTGACACTCATCAACGGCTTAATCCAAGACTAAGGGATAGAGAAGGGAACTCGCGTCGATAAGAGATGGGAAAACCACCCTCAAAACACCCGGCTGGGATTCAAAACTGGCGGTACAGTCTTTTACGAGAGTGACGCCTTATACCATGCGACCACCGATGCTGGTAGAAAATACAGTCCAATTTGTATAAGAAGGTAGAAAACTTAGGCTATTATATCTACTTTCACTTATCCATACGTCAAGTCATGTGATCTGCAGCTGTAACGTTTGATAGATATTATCAATACCTATAAAATAACACTAATAACATAGTAAAATGCAAAAAAAAAAGTACCAGGATTTTCTAAAGGGCTTTTATTATTGAAGAAGATAGTTATTAATTTTGATATTTTTTTGTTATCGTGTTTCACTACCCGTTTGGGTTATACTCAGCTGTCCTATTTCACTTTTGGGTTAAAGAGACGTAAGATGAATTTTAGGAAGCATACCCGCATTTAGGTGGAAGGAGTGTGTAAAACCATTTATGAGAAAAAACCTCTATTCAACTGGGATTCAAGCCCCAACTTCCACGTCATCGGCAGTCCAGAATAATGCTGGTGAGACGCCTTAGACCATTCGACCATCAAAGCGGGTAGTTTTGATGCTAAATGATAAATTAGCGTACTATTTTGGACATGTGCCTTGTGTTGTGGATAAGCTCTCCTATGGAAATCAGAATATAATATCGTAGTACAAAGCTGGGAAGTTGGAAACTCTCCAAAAAACAAACAAAAAAACAATCCAGTCATTCACTTCATCCGTGGCTAGTAGCCATATTGTTCACAGGTCAAAGACCACGCCATATTGGTCTCAGGTCAAAACACTGCAAACATACAAACAAGGTGATACGAGTTATAAATGCTGGTAATTAAATATAGACTTTAGGTTTTTTGATGAATGACCGTGTATCCAAATTTAGGTTTCGTTTTCTTTCTCATAAAAATCTTACAAACTAAAACTATACCGTAAATAAATAAGTTTGATACATTATCTCATTCGGTAGCGTGTCTACATACTGTGTTAAAGGTCCCACGTTTGATTCCCGGCATAGCCGAAAAAAATATCATTAGTGAAATGTGGGTTTCCCCATTTCACCGGGATTAAATAATAGCTGGAGGCTGGTTGTTGTGTTGGTTTCGTATTTAAATTGCTTTATAAGTTGTGTGCTTATGTAATAAGTCGTTGCGGAAAGTGCACGTTATATACCACAAATAGTAAATGCTACGACACAATAGCACAAACTTCTCATTTTGTATTTTATAGCTTGAAAGAACATTTTCATAAATAGGTTTTCAGTGCACTTAGGTAAGTTTTCCTAATAAAAACAAACACATTATATAGTTATTCATAATAAACAATCTTTATATAAGCTATAAATTCTAAACCAAACTATTAAAATATGTTTTAACCAATTACAAATTTACAAGAGTAAGTTTTAAACTAGTATAATATTTTTTAATTTGTAAAAATAAAGACTTAAGTATAATTATTTATCATAAAAAACTAGTCCAGATAGTTTACCCATTTTAAACTCAATCTTTAAGGCGAATTTTGAACAATTTACATTTTAAATAATTTATCGTAAGTAAACTATCCTTAAAATAATTTATTTTAGAAAAATAAACATATATTATTATTGGTCATGTAAAATAGTCCCCCGATATTAGTTTTGAACTAAATTATTATATATTTTTCAAAAAAATTCAAATTGTACAAATATCATTTATCAGTAAACAAACATGAATTTTTTTTTTAAAAAAAAGAAAAACTACCCTTAAACAAGTTTCCCTCCTTCCCCCAGAAAAAAATACCGTCTTATTTACCATGTCTAACACTCCCCAGATATACATTTTGAACAAATCGTTAGAGACATTTTCAAAATATTTCAAATTTTCAAAAATCACTCATCAATAAATCACCCTTAATTTGAGGGCTAGTGTCAAAAAGAAAAATATGTCCCGAAGTATTGCCCTATAACATCTAGATACCAAGTTTGAATGAATGCTATTAAACCATTCCAGATCTGTGGCTGGGGAGAAAGAGACAGACAGGGGGGCTAGACAAAATTGCAAAATGCACTTTTTTGGATTCGAACACACATAAAACGCAAATATTCATCATACTCTCGGGGTCGAAAATTTTCACGATTACAATACTTTCTCTTAATATGAGACAAAAAAATAAATATATAATTTAAGCGAACGCTGAAAAGACTGATAATCGATAATTTAGAGATTACTTCGAACAACATATCATTTGACAGGGTTAATTAGTTTAAATATTTAGGAAAAATGTTAGCTAACAAAATCGATATTAGAACAGAAATTAGGAAAAGAATATGGTCGATCAGTAAGTTGTTGACATCTCGCCTGCTGTCAACTCAACTCAAAATATACAAAACAATAATTTTACCGGTTGTTCTCTATGGATGTGTGACGTTGTCTCTTACCTTAGGGAACAAATTTAGAGTGTTCGAAAACAAGGTGCTTAGGAATATATTTGGTTCAAAAAGGGATGAAACTACTGGGGACTGGAGGAGGCTACATAATGAGTTACATACCCTGCATTCATCACAAGACATTTTTAGAATAAAAAAGTCTGGTAGATTACGGTGGGCAGGACATGCAACGTGAATGGGAGAATATAAAACCGTGCTCAGGATATTAACAGGCAAACCCAATTGGAAAGAGACCATTGGGAAGACCTAGACGCAGATGGGAAGATAATACTAGAATGGACCTCAAGAAAGAGGGTGTAATGAGGTGGACTGGATAGAACTAGCTCAAGATATGGTTGAAAAACATAATATCTCGCTTGCGTCATGTAAATTATAGTTTAAAAAAATAATATTATCAGAAGCTACATGGAATTTTCTCACTAAAGATACCTTCTGTTTCGAGGTATAAGTCCAATCAATGTGGTATTTCTTATGGTACTGGCAGTTTGAAGTTTGAAAACTACTAACACGATCCTTATTTTCAAAATTTTAATGGGGTATTGATAAAAAAAATTGACTTTATTTTTTTTTATAGAAACTCTATTTTTATTCTAGAATCTCGAAATGTTACGTAAAGCTGAGATGAAAATTTTCTAACGCTACTTTTTCATACATTAACCTAAAGTTATATTTATTTAGCACCACGTCTTACTACCCGTTCGGGTTATTCGCTTAAGTAGAATTTACAATAGTGGATTAGAAATTGGGAAGCTTGAATTTAGAGGAAGTGAACCCATATTTGCGTGGAGGGAGAGTGAAAAACAATTGAGGAAAAACCACCCCTGTTCACCCGACCGAGATCCGAACCTCGATCTCCCCGTCCTCGGCGGTCTAGCTCAACATGACTAGTGCGTTAGCCAACTACGCCACGGAGGTGGGTCTAAAGTTATAAAACATGACATTTAAGGTGTTTAATGCTGCGGTGATTTTGACATTTGACACATTTAAAAATGATAAACAATTTATTAAGTAATACGGAATTTCTGGGAGTTTGTAACGCTTTTAAACCGACAAGTAGGAGGCTCCCTTAGATAAAATATTAACTTAAGATGGGAGTGTAGGGGCCGTGATATAAGATCAGTGTTTTTACAATCTTTGTATTAAAACATTTTTTTAGGTCAAAATAAATTAAATATTGCTTCAGTAGAAACATAAAGTTTAATTATTTTCCCATAGTGACCTTAACATTTCTTGAATATCTTTCAAGGGTGTGCTGTAATCTAATTACAACTTTTTATCTTCATTAAAAAGTTTCTCATCTATTCTCATGACAGATATTCAAGACCTGTTGATATCATCATGTGAAAAAAATTATAAAATATTAAATAATAAAAATTACATATTATTAAAAGTTTATACCAGAGATTTTTTTTTTACTTCCATTAATGTTTCCAGCCTATGGTCTAGGTCAGTTTTTTATTCAATCCATATATTTTTCTACTACCGGTTCGCTAGGCCTGTCGCAGCTTCATATGCCTTATAAATAATCCGGGACACTTAACTCAGTAGACAGAAACGCTGCCAACTTAGCTATACCAGATAAATATTTTGTTTATTTTGGTCAAAAAAAAAGTTTTGCTATGAAAACTGCAAAAACACTGGCATTAACTCACATTCCTTACACTCCAACCTTAAAAGAAAGTACTGTAATTAAATTGTAGTCATTCTGATAACAGTTGGAAATGTTACCATTCTACATCAAATGGCAACAAAGAAATAAGTTCTTATTTTATTTCCTTTTCCTTGTTTTTTGTTTAGGAGCAGGGGAGAAGTTAATAATGATATGCTAAATCGCAATGAACTCCTCGCGTGCGTGAAGTGACATTATTAAAACCGGCTTTAGGACTTATTTCAGACTGTTATCGTGTCAAAATAATGAAACCTTACGTAGGGCTACGCGATAAACTGGCGAAGGAAGGGGGAAAAAAATATACTAAGGGCGGTAACAATAAACTGTGATTAAGAATTGCTAACAACACCCTAAAATTAACCAAAAATGGTTGGGTAGTGTTGGTTGGGTACATAAAATTTTGGGGATAGCAATTTTATGACTCGGATATTTCCCGCGAGTAAAGGATTTAGCTTTAGCATTTAATTTGTCAGCTTTTTAACTATATTTTTGTAATAAAATTATATAAGACACGAAACTTTACTTGATAATACAGAATAATAGTAGTTTACAGTTTAGTTATGCCAACTAAAATGTTATAATGAATTATGATCTTGCCCTTGTTTACGTTGTTTATTATTCCAGAAGATATATATATATATATATATATATATATATATATATATATTATAGATGGAGATAATTATCTATGTTCTGGTACCCCTCTTTTATGATTATGTTCTATGTTGCCATTTTGTAAATGTGTTGGCCTAATGTATGATTTTGTTGATGTGTGGTGTGTATTCAGCTGTAAAGAAACCTCAGCATTGAGGAACATTCTCTATATATGTAAATAATTACATATAATATGCTATTTATTAACCTGTAGGCCTTTGTGCTAGAAAACAATCGTAATTCATTTTCAATTAGATATCTAGACAAAATAATAGATACCTATTAAAAAAACAAAGACTCAACAAATTGTACAACATTTATTTTACTTATTTTTAATAAATCCAAATCTTCGATTTTTGCGATTATTATATTTTTAGTCGGGTGACCTGGCGGTCTAGGGGTAAGGTGTCGAACTTATGTGATGGGGGGGTCCGGGGTTCAATCCTAGGTCCCGACACAGATTTATCTGATTGCCAAACCCTTCCTTCACCTCTGACATGACGTGTATTAATCACAACTTGTGAATGTGAGGAATGCCAGGTCTCCACCGTGGTTTGGATTCCACGTTAAATTGTATGTCCTCCATTTAATCTCACAATCACCCTACCGTTACACATTAGCGTAAATGCTTATAACCCGAACGGATAGTAAGACGTGGTACTAATAATAATAATAATAATAATAATAATAATAATAATAATAATAATAATAATAATAATAACATATTTTTAGTACCCCTTTAAACTAGACGCTTGGTTGATTACATTCACGTTGAGCGGGTAATATAGAGTGCGTTTGAAAGGCTGAGAAAAATGGTAACGTTTTCATTCCAATGAATTGCTACAACTTGAGACTCATGGCATTCATGTATCAAACAAGAGAAGGTACTAAATGTACCATGTTTCTTTTTTTCACCGTAGAAGGTAACAAGCTTAGCCTACCTTGTTTGGTTCCGCTATGGTGTAGCTTATAAGTTAGGCCATAAGTGTAAAAGGTCAACTTTAATTTTAGGGACACCGGACATGGTTAACACTAAAGGGAAGCATGAAAAGAATAATTGCGTGGTTGTTAAAAAAAACCACTGTCTTTGGAATGACCATCGTTTAACCAACTATTTATATATTTTATAATATATTATGATGAAAATATGTTCAAAATCAATTATTTTCGCAGAGATCATAATTTATCATTCTCCATTCAAGGTATTTCTAAAGATTTTGAGCATAAGATGACATTTTATATTAGGTTTAAACTTTAACGCCCTATAAGGATGCTATGGCAAAAAAAAATAAGTTAATTCATTATTACAGTAGTACAATAAAATATGGTATTAAGATTATACTTTAAGCTCTCATTAAATGTAAATAAAGCTTTAAAGAAATAATAATCGCGTATCAAGCAAATATATGGCTATTTTTCACGGTGTATTTCGTCTAATTTTTTTAGTAAATAGGAAACTCTCCATGCAGAAAGTAGAATTCAAATATTGATATTTGAAATGATTTAAAATGACCTTAATATAAAATAAAGCTTATTCAACAGTGTGCAATAGTAATGCCCCAAATTATATGTTTAAAAAAATAAATTTGTTGTTAAAACATTGAACCCCCAACACAAATTAAATTTCTTTGTCAGAGTAAAAACGAGTCTCCTGCAAAATTTTAAATAATTTTTTAGGTGTATCTGTGGAAGGTCTTACGCGCTCGATTTAGGTGACGATTTATTTTCTACGATCCGGTATATTCCATAAAATATCTTGCAAAAACTAAACCTCTGCCTTCAACGCATAAGAGATACAAATTGAATTTTTAAGTTAGCAATGTAGTTTCCTGGCATTATAATTATTATGTCCAGAAAACTGTGAAAAAAGGTACTTAATTAAATGAAATGTATGAAACTAATATAAAGTACACCTCTTTACCATGAGAAAATCTGATGGCTCCTGGTATTTATTTATCTCATTGTTACTTTAGTTATGTTATAAAATAAAGCAATCAAACTAAAATATCAATCTAGGTATTATGTTTTTTTTTAAGTGTAAAATTTTAATAAAAGGAAAGTTGTGACGTTTTATGCGTCATAGCTTTGTGAAGAAAACTATTTGATTCATTATTGTCAGTTATATAACAATAGTATTTCACTGGGATTGGTTATTTGAATCATTTAGGGGCCGTGAAAAGCTTGCTTGGGCTCAAAATAGTTATCAACGTCTACCTCCCATTTTAACAAGGAAATATCACATACATTATTCTTAAATGGAAACTGTAAGTGTGCTTACCGGTAAATTTCTTGGAGACATCGTTTCATCTGTGACAACACATACTCATCGGGCTTCCTTTTGTAAAACAATGTTAAGACCTGCTGCGTCTCTTCGCGTCGCTCTTCAGCATTACTTACACAAATCATAAAAATGTTAACATCGTTTGACAACAATAGAAACAAAAGGAAACACTGAGTTAAGCAACACTACTGGTAAATTAATTACAATCACCCGTGATTACCGCACACGAAGAACTAAGTAGCACTGTTCTGGGATCGAACGTTCTTCATTCAAACTCCGACAGACGACTACTAGGGGAGGGGGGATAACTCCATTGCGATACTAGTGCTGTCTACCGGTTTCCCGCTCAACTAGTCGCCACTGTGACGTCATGTTGGTTGTTTTGTACGCCCCTTTCGATCAATAGGGCGATGCGATGTGCGTTTGTTCATTTGCACAGAAACTAGGGATTTTTATCAACAGAGGAATGGAAGAATTAATTTAAATTCCTCAACAAATCATGTGTGAAAAATTTTTTAAAGACTATTCAATTGTGCCACAGTGCAGACAAATTAGACAATAAAAGATCTAGATTTCCCTATTTTCAGTAAATATTTGATTACTTCTGGTTTTAAAATTATTGATAGGTTTCACTACAACAAAAACTTTGGAATCTTGTTTGTTCAAAAATCATCCAAAAATACGCTTTGTTGTGTTATTTGGACCGAGCTCCACTGACCTCCAGAATTGTAAAGATAATTTAGAATGATGAGATTCATTTTTTATATTCTGTCTTCTTGATGCTAGCGCCATCTCTTGGCGGCTAAGCGAACCTTTTATTAATGTTGCATTGGTTCTATCGACTTAGCTGTTATTTTAAAAATTCTAATTAATTTTAATCAATTAGTAATTTATTCATCCAAATTAACTCACAATATTATTTTATTTATATTGCCTTCCAAGAGAGAATGGACACACATAACATTTAGAGGATACCTAACAAATATTTCTCCAACAATCTATGGAAGGCATGACATGACAAACTTGCAACTTGATTCCTGATTCTGTGTGGCCCACGGACCCTTTGATGAACCATATACAATGTGGCCAAATTGTTATATTTTTATAAACGTTGTATGAATACAACATTTGAGATCACTACATTTGGAAATTGGTTAATATTTGGTGAAATCTAGCAAACGAGGTTGGTGTACCAAATGTTAGTACTTAGCCTACTCACCAAAGATAGATTCTCAAAAATTGTTAAATTTGCTCAAAAAATCTCTGCAATATTTAACAGCACACAAGTTTGTTTTTTTTTCTTATGAAAACGAACACACACCCGAACAATCACATTCACCGATACGGATTTTTAATCTATATTGGATGAGACTTCAACAAAAGATCAAACCTGTTTCGGTGGCCATATGGTCTAACGCGCTGCTCATCTAGTTGGGTGTGCAGAGGGTGGTTATTAAAAAATTGTTTTCCACTCTCACTTCATGCACATGCGGGTACACTTCATATAAATATAACCTTACTAATCCCTAAAACCTTTTGAGTAATGTACACAAGCGTATAGCCCAAATGTGTAGTAAGACGTGCTAAAAAAAGAAGTATTTAAAGCCATTCACACGCTTGATGAAAATATAAAGTTTCAAATTTTTCGTAAAAAAATATACATTTTATGTGTCGGTAATCTTAATCTTATTTTGTTATTATAAGAATTTTTAAATTGAAGTTTTTATATCCATCCGACACCTTAGCTCAGTCGGTAGCGTACTTGCCTCCGAACCCTTATTATTTTTTTCTTGTTTTAATATTTTTCTCCTACAATCCCGCCCATTTATGTCTGCCTTTTCATTTCATCATCCATAATAAAGTAGTCTATCACAGACTTTTGCTCTCCATCCCAACTATATCTAGTGATCTTATGACTTTCTCTTTCCTTCCTGTTTGCCACTTTCATTTTATTTCTTGCACATAGCTCCAACAGCCTTCTATACTCCTAGTTTCTCTCTACCCATCCTTCCTTCTCTAACACCTCTCTTTTTTCAGACATACATATAAAAAGTTAAATTTGTAAATCACATGGCTTTGGGCATGAATTAATTAAAAATTGTTTTAGTAATTTAATAACTGGCAAAAAAAAATTCCTTACTATCTAAGTAAGACTAAATATTCTTAACTTTATTCATAAGAGCCCAAGAACATAAGATGATAAAGTTGTCTTATTTTTGACAAAAAATGTGACATATCACTATACAAAGATATCCAGGATTTCATAAAAAAAAAATTGTTGCACCGTGTCTTAATACTCGTTTGGGCTAAACACATACGTAATAATTAAGCTAATATAGGCAATTAAGGCTCACCTGCCTTAAATAACGAGTGAGGAGGGGCTTTGCACACACAGCAAATAATAGTTCAGTGGTTAGAGCCTGACATGAAAAAAAAAGTTTTGGTTTATTTCCTATATTAAAGTTCTTTTCTAAACAACTAATAATTATTTTACGGGGGCTTTTTTTTTTAACAAAGAAGTCTGATGGTTCCTTGATTTATCTTTCTTTAGTGAAATGTTGTGACCTTGTTTTTTTTTTTGTTTNTGCTAAGAGTGCCAGCCTTGGCCACCCCTCTCTACACTCAAATTGAACCCAACATGCCTTACCAGTGACGCAACTAAAAACCTTATCAGAGAGGAATTCTAGATATTATTTTAATACTTATCTAAATTCTATTATCCAAAAGATTTATAATATAATTTTACTGCCATAAGAACAATTTGATTTGTATTTTTTTAATTAGTATTTTCTGAATGTTCAAGATACATTTCATAAACTTTAAGTCTGATAAAAAAAAATCCCACTCTCACGGTTAAATGATTGTGCCTTGCTCAAAACAATAAATATCAGTAGACAAGGAAATATTTGTCTCTATTATTCTATTAATCCTAAAGATACAATGTGTTTTTGAGCTTTCCGAGTTCATTGTTTGTCCTTCTGATTATGGTTTGTGGTCATTAAATAACCATCAAAGACACGATTGCCAAGTCTAAGAAGTCACCCTTGTTTAAGAGTGAATTACCGGTGAAGAGAGGGGTCAAGTTTTGAATCCTGGTCGGGTGTACCAAGAGTGATTTTCCTAAATGGTTTCCCCCTCTACCTAAACATAAATGTGAATGTTTCTTCTAAATTTTACCTTTCTCCTCCCTGTCCCATTAGTGTGACTGCATGGATAGTCTGGATTAATATTATTAGAATCATTTTGAGGAAAAAAATTTGTTTTTTGTCAATGTTGGCCTAACCAAAAAAAATTATTGATAGACATTGTTTTAACAGTATTTGAATCACCACATAGATAATTTTCAATGTCAATTGACAAAATATGGTAACACTATTGACAAATTCTTCGTATTTGTGATGTTTAGTTGGTGGATTGTTTAATTCAATTAAACTATGTTCAATTTCAGGCTTGTTTTAAAACAAACAAAAAGTTAAACCAGTATTACAAGTTAAGTACCGCAAATGTAGGAGGACATGGAAGGTAGAGGAGTGGACTGGAGACGTGTGGCTGAGAGAGAAGTTTGGAAAGATAGACAGGAATGGAAGAGGATGTGCCAGACGGCCCGCAGAGGCGGAAACTTTGAATGATGATATGATGATGATATATTTATATGAAACATGAAACAAAATAAGAATATCTCAAAGAATAATTATAGATTCAAAAATTTCCATTCTGGATCATATAACTCAAGGCTCACGTTTACTTTTAATTATTTGTGGCTATTGTTATTATTTTGCGACTGTACATCGCATGTCCATCAGTAATGTTAGTAATTTGAGGTAATCATAATACACACACAAACCCGATTCAAAATAATTTGGTTTATTATACAAACACTAAACAGTTAAAATATTACAATATTATTGGTCGCCATATAAACAAATATATAAAATTATGTTTCTTGTTATTTAAGTTATACAAATTCTACACAGAAAGTTATGTAAAAAATAAATATGTTTACAACATTCATTGGAAGCTTACACTTAGCACATCTTTAAAATATAATAACAAAACACACAGAGACAGTACAATAAAAAACATTTGAAACAATCAGTATTACATCACACTCATCATTATCTAAAGACTAATTAAAGAAAATAGCTCAAGTTTTTGAGATCTGTAAAGAGAAATAAAATGATTTAAGATTAACCAGCACAATTTCAATGTAGCAAAAATATAACTTCTTATAAATGTTAATACTGACTATAAAATAAATATTATCTTAGATTTAGTGAATAGTTTATGTTATTAAGCTCTTTTCTTGGTGTTCTTCATAACTAGAATCATTTATGCTAATGAATATAATCAAATTTTGTCAAACCAAATGAGAAAATTTTATAATATTTTTTGTCAGTTCTAATGAGATTTCATCAAAAATGTCCTAAATTTAAGCACAAAAATGTTATCTATATAAAAAGGTTTAGAAAATAGTATTTTTATATTTACATTTTTCTACTAATTTTGAGTTTTGTATCAAAGTGTAGGAAACCTCGATATTCTTTAAATTGTTCAGGCTATTATTAACTTAATTGATACAAACTATCAAATTTATTTGCTTCTATACAAATTTTGTTAAAAGTTTTGAATTTTTTTAATAAAAAACTATCAAAATTATTACACATTAGCAGACATACCCGGTGTTACCCCTGGCAATGCTTTTATTTGCTTCAAAAATACAAAAAAAGTTATCTTCATTTTATTTCTTCCGACCAGTTTTTAATTAATTTAAAAAAACTCAAATTCAAATTTTAATATTCCAGCTTTTCGGTGCACAGGGGCTACTAATTTTTACATTTCAGACCTCTGAGTGCAGTAGATGTCACGCAATGCTCATGACAAACAAGACACACAAACTCTTCTCTTTATTAATATATATGAACAATTATTTTGAAAAAGTCACACCTGACAAAAGTATTAATTCTAATTGTTGGAAGTAGTTTTAGACGGATTTTTTTAGTTTGACGTCCAACTTTCACATTTTGCTGGTCATGAAAATCTTGCGGCTTCACATCATACCCTGTGCTTCCTCTTAATCATTCTGGTTTTGGAATGTTATACTCTGAACCGCATATGAACATAGTATAATCCAGAAATTCAGCCTCTTTTCATTGCCATTACCATCTTATATATATACAGCTTATGTCATTTTGAGATACTTGTTTGAAAATGTAGTGTTTTAATTAGGGATTTGCGAGAACCACTTTTTCAGTTCGAGACGAGAAAATGAAAAAATATTGAGAAAAGATTTTTTTTTATAATATAAATTATTGAAAAACAAACTTTTTCTTAACGAAACCTCTTCATTTTTAACAAACTAAGGTTATGGCTTATCAATTTCGGCTCCTTTATGGGAAAAAATATATTAACTCCCAATTAAACCTTATATTTATTATCAAATAGTGTTAAAAATAATAGGTTTTCAGTTGTCTTGGTTAGGACATTTATTAGTGCAGTTATTTACATATTTCTATTATACATTTTTTAATTTCTCGAATTTTTGAGAACTATTTTATATGTTTAAGACGAGATTGATTTTTTTTTTCTCGTCTCGATCTCGAATTTTCGAGTCTCTCACATCCCTAGTTTTTATAACTATGATAAAACCTTAATGCAGCTTACATAATTCCTTTTGGGAAAATTTGTTCTAGTTAACACAGTCTTACTTTCTGATATATTTCAATGAAACCTAAAAATAGCATTATCTAAGGAGTTTCTATAGCTTGGATCAAAATACTTTCATTTGCACATTCATAGGACTTTAAATATGTTTTCATTTAAACTAAAATAATAATTTTTAATTAATTGATATTTATAAAAAAATTTAAAGTTGAACAAAATAAAATATGCAAATTTAAAATAACAAATAAGGTAGGTTCTTGTGATCAGGTGGTGGATGGCACTAAATAACAACATTTTTTTAAAAAAAATGTTAAAATTTTGACAAAATTCCCAGTTGAGGACCAACTCTTCAAAGGTTATGATAAAATTATTAGGGATATATAAACATTTTTAGCTTGGGTTGGACATAAATAAGGAACTATCATTTATTTAAATTTAATTTCATAATTTCTTCAATCATCCACAATAACCAAAAGAGAATAAGTTTGATTTGTTCTAGAAAACAAAGTAACAGCTTATTGCTAAATGCAATAAATATATGTATCAAATTCAACCGCTTCAAATACATGTTTCCATTTATGCTTGAATCTCTTTATGTTTTAAGCTGGAATTCTTTTTAGAAACTAAATCTTGTAGTATATTAATATAAAATTATCTTGCTCAATGCAAATTTTGATATTCTATTCTATTTTATCTATTCAGAGCTCCAGCTAATACATTCATTATAAACTACAAAATTCTAAATTTATGTAATGTTTTAGTTTATCATTAAATACAGTAACTAAGAGAATATATTTTTCATTTGAGACATTATAGTATTTTTAGTGTATTGTCAAAGAGTATAGCATTAATTTGTTAGTTAACAAGCTAAATGTCTCCCTAGTTCACAAATATTTGTAATGAGAGGGCACATACCGAACTGGTCCCAATTAATTTTAATCCCATTTTACAATTTTACAGCCTGTATGTTTACTTGTGCATACTGCCATCCTAAGCCAAAAAACGCGTATCTCAAAAAAAAAAGTTTTACATTTTTTCTATACCATAGTAATCCTTAGGGGTCACTCTACCTATTTTACTAAACAATATAGTTGTATCTCTGAGATGTGACTTTTTGGCTTAACATTCCTGTCCACAGAACTCAGTTTTATTCCTTACCATTGTTAGCCTTGGTATTGAGATACGTTTATTCTGCTTAGTAAACAGGCTCATTCTTCCCACCAATTAACAGTTGACTTAGCTGAGAATTATGATCTGTGCTGCCTGATGAGTTGTTTTGAGAGTTTAAATCAATTTGTTAAGTTATTAATGCCTTATTACAGTTTTTTAATGCCATGGTTTATGCAACAAATGGGGAAAACATAAAGAAAGAGGAGAAAAGGCTAGAAAATTGTATGGTAAAAAAAAAGATCGTATAATATACTGAGCAGATATGGTGAAAGTAATAATTCTGTCTAGACCTGAGATATTTAAATCAGCAATATACCCTCAAAGAATAACAGTGTACATTGAAATCTTTGTTCCTGTAGGTAAAGAGCATAAAAAATCTGAGTTATTTGCAGCCATATGGCATAAATCTCTTTTTGGGCTGTTTAAGGATCAACTTGTCAGCAATTTCTACCATTTTTTGATTTCTAAAAGCGATACTAAACAAATAATACTGTGGCTTGATAATTGTTTGGCATAAAACATAAATTGATACCTTTTTCTTTTTTTTTTTATCTATAAGGTCAACTCAAACGAAAGCGTTGCCACAAAAATTATCGTTAAGATATTTTGAGCCAGGCCATACATTTATGGCGACCGATTCTTTTCATCATAGAATCTAACTGTCAATTAAAAGAATGGGCAACAAATTGTAAAATTTTGTTGAAGGTGTTAAACATGCTGCACCTCACACTGAAGTATTTGCGATGGACCTAAATCTTTTTTTTATATAGGAAGACTATTCATCTACATATAAACTGGGTCTCATCGTGCCTAAGCCTTACTTACATGATATGGTTGAAATGGAGTTCAACAGAAGATCTCAAAGTATGAAGTACAAAAATGACTTCAAAGTAGAGGGCCATGATACAGGAGTAAATTACCACATAGAAATAAACTTCATGAATTCTAAAACTACAAAGTCAAACGTCCTGCCAGAGCCTACAAAACAAACTAAGGTAAATGGAGTGTCTTATGGAAAGAAGAACATTCTCAAAAATCTTGGTTGACTGATCGAAATAAATGTTAATAAAAATTGATAAAGGTTCTTATGGTTACAAATCAAATTGCACATTTAAAAAAGTAAATTATTTTAATTTAAATAGTGAATTTTTGTAAGTGTTACTAAACAGTTTAAAGTAATGCCATGTAACATTCTTTTATACTAACCTTACCTAGCCTAACTTTACCTAATATAACTAGCTTACATTTTGATCATTTTACTAATACTTTTTAACGTAACTGACATAGACCCATAAAAAGCGGTATTACCCATAGAGAGATAAGTCATATCTTATTACTGTATAACCAGATTTGCTAAGCAAAAGAGACACATCTAATTTTTCTAATCAAATTTTAACTTTTACAAAAAAAAAAAATGTTATAATTAGTTAAAGGAGTATAATTATTAACAAAACATTACATACAAACCTCAGAATGTAATTAAAAAAATGGGTGCCGAATGTAATTTAACAAAATTGCTTACAGCCGAAAATATGCATTTCTTGATATACAACTTTTTGGCTTAGAAGGGCAGTATAGCTGAGAACAGCATGTTAAGACCATTATCTCTATTAACTATTGGAAACCTTTCTTGATACTTGCAAGAGTCAATACAGCCAAAGAATAATGAGTATTGAGATGAAGTGTGTGCACTCCGTCTATGGTGAAGGATTATTGTCTTACCTTGAAGGGCTCCACTATGAGCCTTGTAACCCCGCTAGCATGTGTGACGTTATCAGTCTTCAGTAATTTTTAATGCATTTACAAGCTTGAAATGTTGCACTATAGAAATTAAGTCACTCTCAGGAATGGTTTCAGAACTGATGAAAGTCACACTTGAGAGGTTAAATAAGCTGCACAATAGTGGAAACATGATTTTAAATAAATCATGTTCTAATGAATAAATAGCTCAAAATACCACCTTGGTGGCCCCATGATCTAAGTGTAGCTCTCGTAAAAAACTAGATTGTCGATGAAAGGGACATCGGGGTTCAAATCTGGCGAACTACAACCTTTTGACAATCAAAGTATTTAAAGTTAAAATACACATTTATGTTCGATTTTTGTCATTTTGTGTACAACACAAATTAGTGTTAACATGACAAGAATCATGTTGTGATGATAGCTTAATTTATCAGCTTAGATCAAAATATCTTAAAAACTTTTTTTAGATATTCAAATTTTGATTTGGCTTTTCGACAATATTTTTTGATTCGCCTTCGCTTCAAACTGAAAAAAAGCGGACTTCGCACACCCTTACACTATGTGAATAAAAATCTTTCAAGTACCAAGAACTTTTAGTTACCAACTAAAAAAAAAACATTCATGCATCATTATAGGTACCTATGTCAAAAAAGAACACTCTTTTAAGTAAATAAAAGTAAATATAGAGATTGCACAATCACAACACAAAATATACCGTAAATTTATGAGTTATATCCATCAGCTTTGTTCTTTGCTCTTTACATCTCCTGTTGAACTCAATGCGACAAAACATTCTTAAATCACAAATTGACACAGCTATACGTTACAGAACAACAAATCACTACACAAAACCAATAGTCAAAAGTGTCAAGCATACCTTTCTTCTTCTGTCAAGGGTCCTAACATTCACCCCTCCAAAAATATTTCAAGAAATAAATTAATTTTTAGAATTGGCTATGTGTTATTAACACAAAATGAGTATCATCAATACGAGGCAAAAATGAGAACAGAAGGTTTGGAATTTTGTGTATAGGTTAATCGTGTCAAGGGATCTTTCTTATGACTCAATTTCTGTTTCTCAAACCTCAATCTCCCACATTTATATATTTACATACGATAATGAAACATGAAATATTCCTAAAATCAATCAACTCGACTGTCTTGAAATTGGAATCTGCACCATTCGATACTGATTATTCCTTAAGTATCAACATGGCTTTCGTTAAATGATAAAAATAATAGTTATAACATCTTCATGTTCCGGTTGAAGATTTTTTCGTTGGCTTGGCGCGGTTGGGTGCTACCGGTTCTGTTTCTTTAGTTTTCTTTGGTCGAAGGATAAAGTTTAGGTTAAATGCAGTATTGACGGCGTAATAGACATTTGCACTTGGCGGTAGAAGCATTTCTGAAAAAGAAAAAATTAATAAAATCATATTGTTGCGAGGAGTGCAAACACAAATAAATACAATTAAATAAATTGTAAAATATTTGAAAACAAAAAGTTTACTTATCTTTAAAATCTAGTACTACACAAACCATTAAAGAATAAATAATATAATTTATCGAGGTAAAGGCTAAAACTAGTGAATCTATACACAAGGCTTGTTTAGGTTCCTATGTTTTTAATTACCAATTATTTCCAGTTTCCAATAGTTTAGAAGGAAATGAATAACATACCCACAAACAAATGAGGTACTACTGTTGTTAGTAGAGTTCTGTATATGATATTTTAGTGTTTAATTGTGATTTATTTTCTTATAACTAAACTTTTTTTCTTCTGTTGGTGGTAGTGAAAAATTAAGGTAGGTCTTACAATCGATAGTGACTTAGAAAATTTGGTAAATTTCAGATTGTGTGTCCAGGTAAAAATGATAAACAGCTCCTTATAAAATGTTTCAGCCCAAATTTTCATGGTTTAAGGCTGCTAAAAGGCAACAAATAAATAATTCTGAAACTATCGTTAGTACCTCTGTCTGGTAGCACTTGTGCCAGCGTGTATGTCTCGGGATTGCCCTCCAACCCTAGTTTCAGCATAGAGTTCCTTATCACTTGGGGCGTGCGCTCGTTGTTACTCAGCATTATGCTCTTGTATAGTACAATACCTGGAAACAATTATTTAATTTGGCTCAGTAAGGAAGGGAAACATTTGCAAGAGAAATAAAAACAGATAGAATTAGGGGTGGGTCGAATCCACTATTTTACAGATCCGACTCTTCAATTTACATTCACATTCCAAATCAGAGTTTGAATCCGAATCTTGTAAAAAAATATGAACATAAGAGGAAATATAAATATAGTAAAATAATAGAAAATACAAATAGTAACTAAATATTAACATTCTTTCATATAATCCATTCATTTTAAGATTCATTCATTCAGTTAAGTGTTAAATTACTGGTCTGGGGCCTGGTTGTAAGTTCATCCTATAGCTATAATCAATTCAGTCGCACCAATAAGCAATATTGGAGCTATAAAACAAATTTCACCTGAAAAAAACCCAACTTAATCCTAGAATATCCTTAGACCCTAAGGATTCGAGGGATTCAAGGATCCCAACCCTAATGAAAAGGGAGGAAACAAAGAAACCATTCTAATGGAAGGGGTGGCAAGAAAACATTATTAGGGGAGAGGAAGTCCCTACTGGAGAACTTGAAACACATTGCAGACATCCAGAAAGCACAAATTATCTAAAGAAATGTTTTTTGTTTTTGTTTTTTCGTTTAATAATTGAGGCTGGCTTGGATCTATTTACTATCTTGCACATTAAATTATATATTGTATATTATATTTTGTACAGCAGCGGTTATCAAACTGGGTTACGCGAGCAGCTCTCAAGGGAAAATTGCCATAATGACAAGGGACTTATGGACCCTAATTGTTGGCTTTTACCATTATCTGGTTATTTCCAACCATCTTTTACCCTTATTTTTTCTCGGCTGGAAATCGATTTCTGAGAATTTTCAACCCTCTACGTTAGCAGTTAACTTGCTTATATTTAGAGTAATTTGAGCATCTTTCCTGAACAATCACGACTTGGTGACAGACTCTTTCTCTCTCAACGATATTACTCAAACTCACAACACAGTTGTTGCGGTGGTGTTTATATATTAATTAGTTCCAATCTATTTGTGTTTATGTATTATCTATCGGCCTATTCATGACAATGTTACTCAAACATATAATGCATGTTAAGGTGGCTTTCCAAACAAAATTATCTAGCTCGTTTGTATTAAATGAGACAAGAAGTTAAGAGTTTTCCTCTCTGACAGCAAGTATGAGTTTAGTGACAGATTTACAAATGAGCAGTGGCTGTGCAGGCTAGCTTTCATGACTGAGTGACGTATTTCAGTGACTGAATGAGCTGAATAAAGGTCTGCAGGGTAAACACACAACACCCTTCATGGTTCATGACCAAATAAATTTAAAAAAAATTAAACTTCAATTTTCAACAAAAGAAGTTGTGAAGGGACAGCTGTAATTCTGTCCGGCTTTAGAAAATTTCGTAGAAGAAAATGAACTTGAGTTTCATGATTCTGTTGTCAAAGACATAGGAGATTGTCTGGGTTTGATTGAAGATTCAGGCGAATATTTTCCTGAGAATTTAGGGAGCAAGTTCTGGATGCGAGACCCTTTTTCTACAGTGGAAGACTCCAGTCTACCAAACTTCTTTTCAACGCAAGAAATCAGTGAAATGTCCTGTGATGAAACTCTCAAATCCAGTCAAGAAAATTTATTTGGCAGACTTTTGGTTGCAAAGGCTGAGTAAGTTTCAAATATCACTGACCATACCATCAAGTTTATGATGCCTTTCTCAACAAATCTCTTTGAGAGTGATTTTTCATCCATCGTATACATAAAAATAAGTATTGTATTAGGCCAAATTTGGAGCCGCACCTTCGCTTGAAAAATTCAAATGGACAACCAAACATCAAAAAATTGTTACAAGCCATGCAGCCCCACCCCTCTCACTGAAAAACTTTAGGATTCATAATATATCAGCTCCAGGATTACAATTTAAAATTCTTATTTGAAAATATTGTGTTTAGGTTTACCTTTTTTTCCCATTATTTTGGAACGAATCTGCGAAGAAAATGTATCAAACTTTTCTACAGACTTTTTACAGTAAATTATGTTTTTTTAAAAAGTAATCATTAGGATTCTCAATACGAGATAATGTTAAGGCTATACCAGTAGGGTTCTCTCTAAATAGCTTTGTCACATTTGAAATATTTTGATTACAGATATTTTTTCCCAATAGATTAAATAGATAAATAATGTGTTCATAATTTTGTTTAAACCTATCATATGGAATTTTTTTTATCTTGGGGCTAATTTTAAACTTTTGGTCATGGGCTCATGGCCAAGGGATACGAAGTTTGAGAACCGCTGTTGTATTGTTTACACACTATTTTCATATATTTCTATGTCATTTGGGGTTATATTCATTTTATAAATAAGAAATGTCTTGTTATTTTAAAATATAGCACACGCCAAAATGGAGGTGAAATTTATCAACATGTTTCTAAAAATCAACAACATCAACATGAAATGTTTACAGCCTGTGGTCAGGTCCGTTTAGTAAAATGCCTCCATCTTCCTCTGTCCTTCTTCTTCCTGCACTCTCTTTCACTCTTCTCCTCTCACGTGCTGCTATCTGTTCCTCCCATATTTTCCTTGGTTTCCCTTGCAGTCTCTTCCTTACATGCTTCCCATCCATTAATCTTCTTGAAATCCTCTCCCTTTCTATCCTCATTACGTGTTCATACCATCCAATATTTGTTTCCTCAACTATCTCATGTACCCCAACTCTTGAGCGTACATCTTTGTTCTTAATTCTATCTCTTCTGGCGACAGCTAGCATGCTCCTCAAACACTTCATTCCCACGGCCTCCCCAACATGTTTCTATTGAAATAAAAAGGTCTATAATATTAAGGTTCCCATGGAAAGTTAAAACTAGTTCATTTTCAGGAAAGTTTAATGTAAGTCGTTTTGGTGGTTTTAAAACTGTGGAGGTGTTGTTTCTAATAAGAAATACCACTTTAGAGGATATTTTACTTCAAGTAGGTAGCATCTTCTTGATTATCTGTAGGGTTGTGCAAGTAGACTTTCACTTCGAGTCAAGTTTGAATGAAAATGAGTATTTTTTTTCGAGTTCGAGTAATATAGAGCAATATATTTGTACAAGAAATATTTCAAGTTGAATTTTTGTAATAGACCCATGCATACACCATAAATAAGTACAAGTACAAACATAATTTTTTCATAGCTACATTTTTTTGCAAAAAAAATTTATAATAAAACCAATTCATATTTTAAAATAAATTTAATATTATATTAAACCTTTTTTTTAAACTTAGATTAAAGAAAATATTGAGGGATTTGAATTGCAATGAGATTATATCTTAAAATCAAATAAAATCAATTTTATTGGGAATTTTGGAGAGAAAGATATAAAATTCTGGATAATCAAATTTTTCAGGTTTTGTAAAAATCTTACGAGTCGAGTTCGAGGAGCTATTAAAATTGGACGAAGTCGAATTTTTAAGTACTCACATACACCTAGTAATTTGTAGTTAAACACATGGTTGAATTATATTTAGTTAATGTCTGAGGGGGAAAGTTGTCCTTCCCCAATTAGAAAAAAAAAGTCATAAAAGCATTTTAGGACTTTTTTCCCTTTTAATTTTTAAACAAGTGGAATGTACCAAGGTAGCAACCTGGACTTCCATGGCTTGACTAAAGTGCTGATCAAGTTTACAATAACAGCCAAGTGCTCTAGTCTAAAAACATATTTTTAAACATTTTCATTAGCTAGACCCTAGAGGTGTGCAAAACTTATAAACTTTGAATTTGCACCAACATAATTTTGGCTTTGACAATTACAAAGATACCCAAGTAGAAATATTGACAGTTTAAATAATCATCCATGTTTTATTTCAGTAAATTTTTTGTTAGTATGGTTCATCGTTGTCTATTGTTTCCAGCCTGTGGCTTGGTAAGTCTAGTAAAATGAGTCAATTTTCCTCATTCCTCCTTTATTTACTTTCATTCTTCTCCTCTCACTCACACACTCGCTGTTATCTGCCCCTCCTATCTCTTTCTTGGTCTCCCTTGTGGTATTTTCCTTCCAAACTTTAAACCATCTCCTTGGGTTTATTTCCTTTTACACTCTCATTACGTGTCCATACCATCTCACCTTTGCTTCCTCTAATATTTCATGTACTCCCTGTACCCCAAATCTTGACAGGACATTTTCATTTATAATCCAATTTCTCATGGTGATAGCTGGCACGCTCCTAAAAACTTTTTTTCCCATGACATCAGCCTTTCTTATACCTCTTGCTGCGTATGTAACTATGGATGCAAAGTACACCCAATAAAGCCCTTGCTTAAACTTCAGGGATACTTCTATTTTCCATAAAAGGTTGCTTACAAACCTATATAACATCTCCCCCTGTTGCCCTCTATTCATTAGATCTCCTCTGTTACCATCCCTCGCCTCAATCAAGCTTCCAAGATATTAGTGGTGGGTCGCTCGTGAGCGAGTCATTCAAATTGAACGACTCTTGAACGAGAGCTGTGAACGAACGACTCTCGCTTCGCGAGCGAGTCGTTCACGCCGCCATTACACACTACATTAGAAAGAGTCAGGAGTGTTTGTCATTCACGACTCTTCTGTCGTTCTTCGTTCGTTACGATGAAAAAATCTAATATAAATGCTTACTACTGTTACTAGATAGCAGCACTGCCTACAATATTAAATAAACTATTTTTCTTAACATCAATAGATATAATTCTGTAAATTAGACACTAAAGGCTATATGCTAAGGTTAATTATTATAAGTAATATGTGTAAGTAATAAAATTAAAGAATCAAACGCAAATGGCTTCGGATAAATTACACATAAATCTTAATTCGTTCATAAGTTGA
Source organism: Timema genevievae (assembly GCA_902155825.1). Taxonomy (NCBI): domain Eukaryota; kingdom Metazoa; phylum Arthropoda; class Insecta; order Phasmatodea; family Timematidae; genus Timema; species Timema genevievae. The sequence continues at coordinate 23,438 of CABFWO010000517.1, read as the reverse complement.
AAGGGAAGGGACAGATTTGCACGCTCGGTACGGGAATTGTGATAACTAGTTGGCGCTCGCTCATCAAGTTAGGTAGGTGAAGGGGTGAAGGGATTGGGAGCGAGCGAGCCATGCGGTGAATGATATGACTCCTATGAACGACTCTTTTGAGTGAGCGAGCTTATGTGAGCTAGCTTGCATCAACGAGCTGGTTCGACCCATCAATACAAGATATGTCATGAATACTACAGACTATTAATAATAACCCAACAAAAATTTATAGTAATTGAAATGCATGTTGTAATAATAACTTGATTTATCAACATTTAACATTTTTGTAATAAAACATTTTTTTAAGTGATATGTTATAAACAATTTAAAACTACTCCAAGTTTTATTTGGCTTTGGGGACTTCCCACAACCCTAAGAGTTTACTGCTCATGAAGACTCATGAATTACTAACCCAGTTAAGTTACTGAATAAGCCATGTGAAAAAAGACTGTTCTCAAAATTCTCTGGCTTTTATAATAATTGCAAGAAACTTACCGTCGGTCTCGACAGACGACGTCTCCAGAGTGACTCGAATGATGTAAAAGTCATGAGATTTTTGCTGTGCAGGGTGTAGGGCCTGAGCAGATGACACCTGAGACTTGTTGGAGGTGCTGTTGCTATGATTACCAGCCGACGTGTTGGTGTTACCACTGCTCATTGAGACATCTAGCGAGGGGAGAGAAGAGGTGCTGGACGACGAAGACATTTGCGATGGAGAGGCCTGGACATAAAATTACAGGTCACAGGAAAGGTATAGCTAGATCTTTTAGCTGATCTTAAGCACTTAGAAAGTACTTAGGTGTAGAGGGTAAAAAACCCAAAACAATATTGAAACAATAACTAGTTAAATAAAAAATGCTATGTAAATACATTTAAACAGGAAGGGTTACCAGAAAATTATAAGTCCAAAAGTACACATTTAAAACATATTGTAGTAATTTTTGGGTAAATCAGGCCCCTTATTTAGATGAAAAGAGCAGAACAGCTATTATCTATTCAAACCATTTGCTTTCTTTGGCTTAAAAAGTATGTTTTGTATTTTTGTGCTCTGAATCTTAGGATCCATCTGGGCTATCTGCATTTAATTACACTAAGTAAGGTAGAGTTTTGAAGAAATGTATTGACATTTGTGAAGGAGGAGAGTATAAATCCATTAAGGAAAAACAACCCTCAGTAGAACCAGCCAAGATTTGAACCCTGACCTTCCTGTCACTGGCAAACCAGACTAGTTGAGCTTGACATTTAGTCTGCGTGCCCACCAATGTGGATCGAAGGGACTTAGTGTGCCTTGAAAATTACTGTGATCTACTTTTTTTTAAATGCAGAATTTAGACTTAAAAGTTATGGTAAATGTGTTGGCTTTGCCCTTCTACCCTACTTTCATTATTTATTACTAGTTAATGCTGTGTTAAGCAACACATTTTGTCGACAGATGACATTGTTATATGTAGTTTCCAAGTTGAGTGTAAACAGTGTATGTGCTGTAACCTTTTAAACAATATGATGAAATAACATAAAGAAAAAGAGACGGGCATGAAATGACAAAACCTGGGGATGTGTTCAGGAGTTAACACACACCAAAAAAAAAAAGAGTCATGTGTGAGATTAATATCCTGTTTAATAATGCCTCCACAGCAAGTACATTTTATTTACCCTGAAAGTTAGCAAGCTTACCTTGCTTGGTTTCACTATGGTATAACTTATAAGACAGGGTCATACTGTCAAGGTAAGAGTGTTACCTTTTGGGATAGACAGTAATGTACAAGTATCAGTGTAATAAACTTACCTTTCTGTCTAGCGAGTTGTGCCTGGAAGAAGGGAGACTGTCGAGGTCATAGTAGAACTGACTACTTGAGCTGCTGGAGGTACTGGCGATGGAATCATTCTTTCGGTGGCCCAGACTGGAATATGAACACAAACTAAGAATTATCCTAGACACCAAGTTTTAACATATAGTGTCATATTATATCAATAAATAATCAATTATTATATTCAAAGATGGGTTGAATCTGAATCTTAGAAAACGTGCTAAGAGAAGGAGATTTACTTTTCCACAAGGGTATGTTTGTGTATTCTTCATTATGATTTTGTTCACACTAAAACGTAACAAAAAAGTCCAGGGTTTGTTATAAGCAATTTTAAAAAAAGCAATTAAAAAATTCAGACTAAAGATTAGATTTTATCCTCTACTAAAACTTATATCTGACTTTTTTTTAATTCTCAAATATCTTTAGGGATTCAGGGATTCGAAGGACCCCTTGTTTATATCACTTGTAATTATGGGTTCTTTTAAGCTTCTAGCCACTCAAATACCGATTAATATTTTATGTTTGGAAAATGTTTGGACGTAAAATTCGAAATAAAAAAAATCCTATCTCTGTACACGTCTTATAAATGAACTAATCAAAAATTATTTCAGGAAAAGCCTAACAATTGACAACACAGTATTTAATTTACCACTTAGCCATTTAGCTGAAAGTGGGTCTTGTATCTTTAAACTCCAACTGAATATGGATTCAAATTACAGGGCCAAAAATGTTAACAGTGCAATATTGTTGATATTTTATTTAACACTCAACTTAAGAATCTATGTAATGCCCCGCCCCCCCATCTACTCTCAGTACCTGTTTGAGCTGTACATAAATAATCAATGAAAATAAATAATGAATTGAAGAGAAAAAATCAATAAGTATGTATAAACAGGAAAGTTAACTTCTTACCCTTAATATGTTTTATAGGCTTCATAAATGGGATCTCGAAATAATATTATGACTCACATTTGGAATTGAAAAAAGTGATTTGATTTATCTCAAATTACCTTCCAATATAATGACTTGTGAAGAAGTTCTATAGCCTACATGTGCTATTTTATAAATTAACTTCAGTAAAGATAACTCATCAGTAGAGTCCCGTAAAAATGTTTTATTTTTAGTTAAATTTTGTTTTTTAAATCTCACTTTTCGGTGTTATTTCATGTTTATTCAAAATTACATGTTATATGAGGTGTTTAAGTATTATTTACATATTGACACAATGTATACAAAATTAGAATTTACTAGTGAAACCTTATATATTTGCTTTGAAATTCTTTGTCAAGTTTGTCTGCATATTTCACAATTTTGTAGCCTAAGGTTAGCTTACACTACAACAAAATACTAATCAAATTACAGCATGGTCAAAATTTCTGCTTAATTTCTTCTTAATTTTGTGTTTATTTAAAGATTTTTTGTTGTTGTAAAAGCGGTGTTATTTTATTTTATAGGAGGATTTTGTGTAACAAGACGATTTTGTTTTATTTCGCTTTTCAAAAACATTGTAAATCATATCTAAAAATTATCAAAGGAAAAAGTACTTGATAACATCTTTGTATGGCAATTTTCCCTTTATCGCGTTTCACCATTTTTAAAGGGATCTACTCATCGGTCATAGAATATGTTTATGAATGATTCCTTTTCAATCAATGAAATGAAGATTAAAGTATTCATTTTAAATTTCATGGCAGAGTAGGATATATTTATTTATTCTAAATTTAATATGTATTTTTTACTAGAAAAAATCCTCTTAAGATCAAAGTGGTACTTACGCCGGTCGTTTCTTGTGTCGCAGTTCTCGTGCTGTTCCTGTCATCCCATGACCCAATGTTCCTTGTCCTGAAACGGGGGCCTCAATCTGACAGGACAACATATATGCTTCCCTGTCATCCGGGACCAGGATAGAGTCAAACCAGCGGTCAAATGCTGGGTCCTCTGGGAGGTGGTAGGCATTGGCTGCTCCTTGCAGAAGTTTGATCTGAAGATTACATAAATGACAATATATAGTATTATATATATTGTGCTATTTTGTGTTCGTTCAATTTATATGTTCCTATCTATCTTTCTTGTTAACTTCTTCCAAATAAAACAATATATGACAAAATTTAAGCCATACAAAGATGTTTTTGAAAATTACTATCTATAAATTGTAAAGAGAATAAGTAGAAAACTCCTTCGAGTTGGTCCAAATAAATGTAAAAAATAAAATAAATAATAGCAGAAGAAGGCATTCCATAGAGATATTCTTTCTTTATTATATTTTACCTGAGCTAAAACTTCAAACTCTTTACGCCGCTTATCAAAGTTTATCAGCCCATCGGCAACTGTGTCGGGAATTGCAGTGTCAATCATTGTGAGATCTGTCAAAAATGTTCCCAAATAAGGAATCGTGCCGTGACTAATGTTCTGAAAAAAATTAAGTTAGAGAAAATTAGTTTAACATAAAATACAAAGTATGTAGTTTATGACAAAGTCCTTACTAGAAATGTATGACTTTAAACTGAAGTCATGTCAGTAGTATAATAACTACACAAACCTATCATTTGTAAATCTTATAGGTCTATTGGAGAGAAAAACAATAGCTTGTGGATCAAAATAAATCTGTTTACTTAAAGTACTTAAGAACTCATACTCCATGGATAGCCATTAACTTAAGTAGGTAATACAGCTTGAATCAGAAGGCGCATTGTAGTGCGGTTTTATGTATTCCACTTTAATATATCCCCTTGCTCCCTTGAGGCATTTTGTATATGTATTTGGAAGAAGGCACAGCAAAGGTGGACAGAAAACATGTAAAAGGGAATGAACACAATATGGGTTTTACAATGAAAAGAAGAAAACAGTTCACACTTTACATTGCTGCCACTGGCAGTGTCCAGGGGCAGCAATGGAAAGCGTGAAATGTGTTCCTTCTTTTATTGTAAAACCATATTGTGTTCATTCCCTTTTACATGTTTTATGTCCACCTTTGCTGTGCCTTTTTCCAAATATGCATTCAACTTTAAAAAACAGTGGGATAGAGAGAGAACAGCGAGATAGGTATAGACAACCAAATTGAAAGATAATGATTTTAAAATAAAAAGTATATTACATTGATTCCGATTTCACTGTTGTCAAGTGAAGAATGCTAAAACCGGCACATCGATAAGGTTTCTGGTTTGAGAGTAATTTAGTATCTTATATCAAGGTTAATTGGTGCTGAGATGGGCTCTTAAGTCGGCAAGTAGCAAACTTGATGAACAACAAAGCAAAACAAAACTCTTTTAAGAATTCAATTTGATTCCAAAACACTAAACTCTCACTATGTTTGGTAAATTTTGATTTTGTGGTTGCCTGATGAGAAAGTTGAGGACCCATCAAGTTTTCTATAAGCCAAGTTTAGAAACATATCTTTATCACTTACTCCACTATTGTTGTGTTGCCGCTGAAATACTTTCTGTAGTTGTTTGTCATTTTCACCTACTGTGTCAGCAAACTTGGCGGTTCCCTCTCGCATCAGCAGTTCCCTTTGCGCCCATTGGTTGTTATCCTCACTAAATATCCTTGCGAGTTCCTCAAATAGCTCCACCTTACAACAAACAGCATGATAATGTTAATTAAGAGTCACTGAAAGTTGTCAATAACGTTGGAATGTTTAGGTTAGTTGTAGGACTGACTAGGACAGGTAGTTATCGGTTTTTACGGACCAAATAGGTAAAACCTGTTCATAAAATCAGGATGAAAAATCAGTGGGTTGAAAGTTTTGTTTTTGTGCGTTAGTAATGCATTTTCATTACAAAAAAGTAGGTAAAGTAGTATTATACATATTTTAAAAGAACAATGCAGGCTTTGCCTATAATTTTCTACTTCAAAGTTAAAAAAAATAATTAAAAAATTAAAAATATTACAAATATTGTCACACATATCTGAAACCAGATGAAACCGGTTTTGAGTGGTGTGCATTATGCGATGACAATGGAAGGATGAATCATGCCCTTCCCCTGTCACAAATCCCCAGATTTAAAGACTTCGTCACCCGAGAATGCAAGTGTTCTATCTCCAAAATGGCTAAATTTGAGATATTTGATATTTATGTCTATTCAGAGTGCATATGGTTCACCTGCAGTGAAACTGAGACTACTAGTGCCATCTATTTGCAAAATTCAGACATACATTTATTCTATCTCCATTTTCCTTGACAATATTTTAGTTTGTAACTGTTATATCTCCATCAACCAATCATAATCTTTGAATTAGCTGTTTACACGGAGATGAACCATTTGCATTCTAAAACCTAAATACATCTTGTTGGTTTGTATTTGTGTTGGTCTTATCAATTTTAGTAGTATAGTAGTTAATAGTAGTTAATAGTAGTTAATTTACTAAATATGAATTCTTAGATATAGGTTTATTGTGTTATAAAACCACAGTTGAGCAAATAAAAGTGTTAGTGTACAGAATGGATGGCAAAGAGGAAGCAAGGATATTACAACTTCTTGATGACACGTTATCTTCCGATGACAGGTTAGTTTTGTCTTTATTGTTTTAGGATAGGCTATTCTTTGCATCTTAAGGTAATAATTACTAAAATCGTAATATAAGTAGGCTGTTAGAGATAATTTATTTAATCTTTAAACATTGTTTGTTCAATCATATACATTTATGTTTTGGTATGAAAATAAGATTTTAAAAATTATCCCATCTGAAATACATTAATCTTTGTCATTGCAGCTCAAATAATTCTGAACAAGACAATGACAAGGATTCAATCTACATGCCAGCTTCTAATTCATCCGACAGTGACAGTGATGAGGTAGAAAATGTATATGATGAACTAGTGTCGGATCTCCACTCATTGCAGCCAATTAGTACCAGTAGTTACTGTCAAAGTGAAGTAGTACAAGAGGAAGTGGGTACCAGTATTTCAACTACTGGTATTGACTTTCCAAATAAAGTAGTAGGCCTACTAGATGACATGAGTACCGGTTTTACAAATACTGATATTGATTCTCAAAGTGAAGTAGTAATAGATGAGGTGGGTGTCAGCATTGCAACTAATGGTATTGACACTCAAAGTGAAGTAGTACTAGAGGAAATGATTATTATAACTGATAGTATTGACTATCAGAGTGAAGTAGTAGTAGAGGAAGTAGGCAATGTAATTTTTGACATTCAAGCTAATCCTAGTAACATGCTTACTGATAATGAATGTGAGGTAGTGGAGGAAACGATCTCATTGGAACTCACAAGTAAGAGTGATCACAGTTATACAACAGCAAATGAAAATTTAAATGGAAGTAGAAAACGAAAAGTAAGTAAACAAAAATGGAAGTCTGAAGTCAGGAAGAAGAATAGGCAATGTGGTGATGAATACATTGATAGGAAGGGCAACTTAAGGCCGCGCAGGGAAGTGAAGAAGACTTGTTCATGCAAATTTAAGTGCTACAATAAGATATCAGATGAGACGAGAAAGCAGATTCATGATGAATTCTGGAAGCTGAATGATGATAAAAAGAATCATTTCTATGCAAAATTTATTCAGAGAAAAATTAAATCAAGGCAAAGGACTTTGAATAATAGCCGCAAAAAAATGTTTTCTTATGAATACAAATTTTCAATAAATGATAACTATATAAAGGTTTGTAAAACCTTTTTCCTCAACACATTGGATATTAGCCAACGTCGAGTGTACTACTTTTTTGAGAATGTTTTCAATCCAGAATGTGGAACTGTAGGAAGATCACCTTGCAAAGGAAAAAGTACAAAGAGTCATATAGATGATAAAAGAAAAGAGGAAATTAGGATACATATTCAATCATTCCCTCACATTGAATCCCATTATTGCCGGGAAGGTTCAAAACGTCACTTTCTTGAAGGACACCTTAATGTATCGAAAATGTACAAGCTGTATACAGAAAAAGTAGCACACCCACTGAAAGAGAATATCTATAGGGATATTTTTAACAAGGAGTTTAATCTTGGTTTTATCTCTCCCAAAAAAGATCGCTGTGATTATTGCGAAGAAATGAAAGCAAACCCAGAAGTTAGCAGTGATAAAAAAGCATTCTTTGAGAAACATATGGAAAATAAATCCGTTTGTAAAATTGAGCGGGATGAAGATAGACATAACTATAATTATAAAAATCGAAACAACAGCACAGCGGTAGTCTGCTTTGATCTTGAAAATGTTTTTGCTCTTCCCAGGGCAGAGGTCTCAAATTTTTTCTACAAACGAAAATTTAATTTTTACAATTTGACTGCACATTGTTCTGTTGATAATAAAAGTTACTGTGCACTCTGGCATGAATGTAAGAGTGGTAGGTCTGGAAATGATATTGCAAGTGCGCTAGTGCAAATCCTTACAGAGATCATGAAAGATCATGCTACTCTTGAAAAAATCATTTTATGGTCGGACTCATGTATTCCCCAGAACCGAAACTCCATTATGTGCTTAGCATTGAAAAAATTCCTCTCTAGCATTGCCTCTGGGAGACTGACAGTAATTGAGCAGAAGTTTAGTGAGCCGGGGCATGGGAACATTCAAGAGGTGGATTCCGTGCACAGTGTCATTGAGCGATGGCTAAAAGGACGGGAGGTTTACAGCCCAGTTAGCCTAATTAGACTGCTGAATGGTTTGGTGAAATCTGGGAAGCTCATGAAGTTAATACATATGAGTAATGAATACTTTTTCAATTTTCAAGCTGCTGCTAATAACCTTCAATTTTCAAGAGTCCCTTTCGCCAGGGTTAAGCACCTTGTAATAAAAAAAGTGTCTCCGCTACTGATAGAGTTCAGAGAGTCCTTTAAAGATGATCTGAAAAGTGTTACTCTCATGGAAAAGAAAATCATCAGAACATCTAGGGAAGCAACATCGTCTTCACTAGAGAAAGAATATATGGAGCAACTACTGCCTGTAGTCAGAAGGTTATCATGCATCAAGAGTTTGACAGAAGAAAAGAAAAAAGATATCTTGTCTATGTTAAAATACATGCCTAAGGAAGATGCATTTTTCTATCGAAGCCTTTTCTCAAAGAACTTAAAATAAGTAAATTTTTGTTTTCTTTTTTTTAATAAGTCATGTTTAATTAATCAAAAGGGTTTTATTTATTGTTTTGCAGTGTATTCAATGTACTATTAGAGACTACTATTTTTTTCTAATTTACTAAATAAAATTTTAAAAAGAAAATATAAACATTTTGCAGACTGATTTCATTGTTATTGTTTGGAGATAGAACAAATGCACTCAAAAAATCAATCTTCTTTAAGTGCATTTGTAGTATGTCCAATTTAATTAATTAAAATCTCTACTTTGCACACATACCTCAAACATTGTTTGTCAGTCATTGAAAGTCTGAGATCTAATTACTTAAGGGGACAGAAACTTGAGTTGTCATCTAGTATCATTGGTTTTATACACATCGTCAAACTTTAATGCTCTTTTACACAAAACTAGAAAATTGGACATAGAACACTTGCATTCTCGGGTGACGACTTGTCAAGCATTGTCCGTAAAATTGCAAATGACAGGAGCTGTCCATTGAAATATTAATATGAAGTTTGTAAAATCAAGGGTTTACTGTATATCGAAATTACTTTCATACAAATAATAAGTATTACAACCAATGCACTTAAGTACAGTAGAGCGTCGAAAATCCGGACGTCAAAAATCCGGAGCGTCGCAAATTCGGATCGGCGGTGAGAGCAGGTCAAGTCTTGTACAAAAAACAATTAAGGACTTTTTTACCCAGTAAGTTTCCATTAATTACTGTAGATTCTTGTGTTTTTTTTTCTAAAAAGTATTGTAGAGTTACTAATCTAAATTACATAATGTACATGTTCTTATTCAATATACTTTATTAAAATATTTTGTGTACTGTATTTTTTGAACCTTTCAGCCTCTATTTTGCAATAGAGTAGACTCCCGAGCGTCATGTATCCTCTGGTCAATACATTACGTATGTATACAGTTATTGAAAGCATATTTGAAAATCCGGACAATTCAGTAATCCGGATGGGTCCCGGTCCCGATCGATCCGGATTAACGACGCTCCACTGTATTACTAAAACTATTAAAAAAGGATACACAAAGTTATTAAATTATATAAAAAAGAAACAGTCAAAATGAAAACACGCCTTACTACCCATTTGGGTTGTGCGCTTGTGTTCTAATTATGCTTAGGGATGAGGAAGGTTATATATTTATAGGAGGTGTACCCCCATTTGCGTGGAGGGATAGTGAAACACTATTTTGGGGAAAACCACCCCCAGTACACCTGACTGAGATTCGAACCTCTATCTCCTCATCATTGGCAGTCCAGTCTACTGCAAGAGTGACGCCTTAGAGCATGAAGCCACCAGAGTGGGTTGTAGTGCCTCTTAGACAGCACCCTTTAGACCAACACACTCTAGAGCTCCTGAGAACATCTAAATTTTGAAGTCATGTTAACTTAGGAAAGAAATTTAAACAAATGTATTTCCTTACCTTCTCTTTTGGAAGAGCCTGCCATGTCTTCTGTAACCTGTACACAGGATTGGACTGAAGACCAGAGATGATCGCTTTAAGAGACGAAAAGTTTTTGAGCACCCGTAGCTCCTGAATGAAACATAAACAAATGCAATCAGAAATAATTTATAAGCCAGATATTCAAGTTTAAGTAATTAACTTTTAAATGCTGGTATAAAAATATTTTAGAATTTGAGGTGAAAATAAATTTGAAACTAGTTTTACAAAAATCTGGATCTTCTTACACCAATATAAGGTGATGTTAAAATAACTATACTCCCACCATGCTGTATCTAGTGATAGTTTTTCGAGATACAGCTCATAATTGTGGGATTCTACTTCATGTCAACTAGTATAATGTGATGTAACCATATTTCATCCTATATAGTCTCTTATACTATTTATCTGTTACTCTTTTGTGTGCGATTGTATTTCGAATTTAAAATGAAATAGTATATTGTTTGTGTGAAGTGTCTTTCCTCTGCTCAAGTTTTTGTTTGATAAAGGCAATAATGACAAAATATCACTTTATTTGAGTTTAAATGTGTGTGTGAGACTAATTCTACTATAAAAGACAGAAGAAAGGTATTATGTCACCTTTGTGCAGTGGATTCTTCCCACATTTTAACCTCTTTCCCTAGGTGGGCTTTGTTCATTAAATTTTCATTTATTAGTGTTTTTTCTTTTATTTCTATAATTTCCATTACTAAAAAATCAATTAGCCTTTGGGTCTCCTCAATGTTAAACATATAATAAAACTGATAATTGAAGTTAAAGTGAGTTATTAGTCAAATAACCTAGTCCGTGTACAATTTAACAAATTAAATGGTTCATTCTCTCAGATGTTTAGTCTTTATATACATATTTCCTATAGTGTTTTTAATTTGTTTTATGGTGGAAGTACTTTTCCAAAAGCTAGTCATTTTCTCTGTGAAAGCAATAACAATGAAACCTTAGCAGTACCATTTTATTTTAAAGAAGTATTTTTTTTTAAATTACTGCACATAAATTAATAGAATATTTAGAAAATACATTAAAACTTCAATGAGATGAGGAAACATATATTTCACAATTAACTGTTAGAAGGTGAATAAAACTGGGTAAGGTAATGAATTAACATATTTTGTTTACAAATACGGATCAGTTATTTTACCAATTTAGTTTGACAAACAGAAACATTCACACATTTTACAACTGCAGGGCAGTACGTTCTCAACTAACGGTTAATTGAACTAATGTTAAACTTGGATATCATCGTTTGTGTTAAGACTATTGTTTTAAATTAGTATACTTAACATGAAGTTTATTAAGGTGGGATGGAAGGAGATGCAAATTAAAGGGGTATTTTTTGTGCAGTTTTTATAACAAAAACGCTTATTGGGCCAAAATAAATACAATATTGCTTTAGTAGCACTGTTTAGTTTAATTTCCTACACATAGTAGTCTCAAAAGTGCTTGAATATCTACCATGTGCAAATTGGAATCTGATAAGAAACATTTTAAATGAAAAAAAAAAATCCTAGTCAAGTTTAGAGATGCCAGTGACCAATATTCAAGACCTCTTTAGTTTACTATGTGTAGCAAATTTCCTCAACATGTTTACTTCAACCTACTTTTTTAGTCAAACAGTCTAAAGTGTCACTTTCGCAGTAGACTGAACTGCCGATAACAGAGAGGTTGGGGTTTAAATCCTGTCCAAGTGTAGTGGTGAGTTTTTTTCCTTCTTTCTAAATAGCTTTTCCCCTTTCTGTCTACACAAATAAGGGTACACTTCCTATAAATTCAACCCTCCTCATTACTAACACATTAGTGTAATTACTTCATATGCATATAATCCACATGGGTAGTAGGATGTGGTGATATAAAAATGTATCTATTGAAGCAGTATTTTATTTATTTTGGAAAAAAAGTTTTTTTTGTTAAGAAAACTACAAACATACTGACCTTGACCCACTCTCCCTCACATCCCACCTTAATGATTTAACTTAAGAAGAAATTTTCTGACATTTATGATGGGTCAGTCGTAAATGTACAATTTTTTACCGTCAAAATTTGTACCTGTGCAATATCGATCCACGTGGATATGACCCTGGCTCGTTCGTTGGGCCTAAGGTCCGGCTCCATCAACACGGTGCTGATGACCCTAAACGAAACAGCATTGAATTGGTTGACCGTGGCGAGCACGGTGGCTGCTTCGTGGCTTCGGTTCTTATCCCGGCGAGACCAAATGGCTCCTAGACACTGGTGAGGGACCAGCTTCTTGAACAGTTCCTGTAAAAAATTGAATTCATCAACTCTCAGTGAGCATTTAGATTATTAGATTCATCTCACTTTTTTAATATGGAGATTTATTACTAGTTTGTTTGTTTATATTAGGAATGTGCGAGACTCGAAAATATCTCAAAAATTCAAGAAAAAAAATAATCTCAATCTCGTCTCGAAAAAAAAAAGCAAAAATGGCCCTAAGAAATGATAAAACCAAACCAGAAATTTATTATTTCCAATAATACCGTGATAACCCAAAAATAGGTCGCATTACCCTCCAAAAAACAACCTTCAATAAGAAATATTTTAGCTATAAATACATATTTTACATACCCTCATGTTCCCCACGTTGAATATAAAGTAATGAAGATGTGTATAGTATTCAAGATAGATTTTAGGACCAGACTTAAAATTGTATTTATAAAAGGTAAGCTACATTATCATACACATTAAAATGATTTCTAAAATTCCCAATTGAAAAGTAGTGCTTGGATGTTTAAAATCAAAGAGCATGCATGCCATTAGTTGAAAAGTGAGTGAGCTTGTCTGTCCCAAGAGGTTATAGCTCCACCTCTTCTGGCTACAATGAGATAGCCATTTTCCCAGATTTCCACAACTGTACAGTTCCTTTCCCTTAGTATCCTAATCCCTTCCTAGTTCTTATTACTCTAAGCAAATAAGGATACACTTCAGCCAATGAGCTACTTTTTCCACATTTTATTTGATTAAAAATAAATTTGGAATGGATTTAAAAAATTGGCAACACACATTAGTGCATCAAAATATTGCTTACAATTGCAATGAAATATAACATCTCAGATTTTAAAATAAGAAAATAAGGGATGGGCCCTCGAATCCTTTAGGATACTCGAGATTCAAGGATTTGAGAACATTTCTGATCCAAGACTAAAAAAACCCTTGAAAAAAAAATCATTTTTTAAAGATAAATTTGATTTAGAGATCTAATACTGATTAATGGTATTTCAGAACCAATTAAAATAATCATAGGATGAATTTAAACTGGCCCCAGACCAATAATTTAACACTTAACTGAATATATGAATGTTATAATGAATGGATTGCAAGAAAGAATGTTTAACATTTAGTTACTGTTTGTATTTTCAATTATTATATTATAATTATATTATTTCCTTTTATGTTCATAAATTTTTCCTAGAGTCGAATTTGAGATTCAAAGGTAAATTATGGATTCGGATCTGTGAAATAGTGAATTTGACCCAACTTTAGATATTACTGAGACCAAACATGTCCTTGGTAAATTTGATTCGAGGTTTATTCCTTAAAATTAACCCTTTTTTATTACATTTCTTAACCGTTTACTTATAGGTAATACTATTCCCAACAATTATAGGTAGCCAATTTTTAACTATTCTATTATAAATTTAAAAAATCTAACGAAATATTTTAAAATGTTGGCGATGAAGTTATTAGCACGTGTAAAATGTAAATAAGCATGAGGCTCACCATGTCCATTCTTGTAAGCTGCTCTGCGAAGTGTCTCTCAGGGACATCAGGGAAGAGGTATTGCTGCGGGGAGTTGCCGTTGACTGCCGCCGGGTGGATCTTGAGGCTGTGGCCAGGGTACATCATGCACGTGTCTGAAACATATATGCCTACCAACTGTTAAAATACAAACTTGCATCATTTAATTTATCACCTCCTATTTTTTAGTGATAATAGAGTTTTATGGTACATATAAGATACTTTCCTTTCCTTTTTAATTTAATACACTGACTGATTAAAATATGTGACCTTTTTGATAGATATAAAAGTTATTGAAACCATGTTCAGAGCTGTATACATCAATTCATGTCATCTGCAGCTGTCCCCATTAATAGATAATAAAAATACCTATGACATAATACTAGTAATAAAGTAAAATATTATCAGTGTGAACAGCAAAAAAANCTTCATGCCATAATCTTATTATATCTAGCTATTGAAATCTAATATTTCATTGGTTGAATTAAGAGTTTCATCACAGCTCAGAAGTTGCTCTCATTTACTGGTAATGAACCCCATAGTAACAATGAACAATCCCACCCACATCAGAGGGCACCTGTTTCCTTTAAACTAAACTTTCCTCATCTTTACCCCATCAGTGTGATTAAATACAGATAACCCGGATGGATCTTGAGACATGGCGCAAAACAAGCCACACACAATTTAAAATAACTTGTGCCTAGGACCATAGGATTCTGTCGGAACCAGAAGAGGTTTCATCACTTTGAGGCCTGTGGGACTTCTTAAAACCTACCTAGCAGCTGATCCTCTCTGTTGAACCTTTCGAGGCGATGCCTGACTTTGACCTCAAGCTCTGACTCCGGGAGGTGCTGCTGGCAGAAGTAGAGCAGTTGGTGCAGGGTAGGGTGGGTGGGGGAGTCACGGAAGTCTTCAGGGTACGAGTCCAGCCAGACATGGAGAGCCAGCACCAGTGTTCTGCACCAAAATACAAATATTATTGTCAGACTCTCGAGCTCAATCGCCGTTACTCGGCGGGCGGTTTCAACATTTAGGAAAAGGTGAAGTCAGATCACAGATATTAGATACTAACATACAACTCACAAATTAAATTACAAACTAGTTCTAAGTGAGGACAGTTTTTTCTTTTTCAAAATTAGCTTAGTCCAAAATTGTTAATTTTTATGAGAATTGCTTTTATGTTTTAACAGAAGACCTCAAATTTTTACAATCATTTATTTTCAAAATTAAGTTTGACCCTCTACTATTTATAGCACTCTATTCAAATGTGTATAAAGTAAAATACAAAATAATAAAATAAAATTACCAATTTAGTTATAATAAATCTAATGTCGCAGGAACAAAGCTGGGTCTCCCTCTATATATATAATATATAAAGCTCAATTTTGATATTTATGAACAAGGCTTGTTTTGGTAAAAAAAGGTCCTCAAGTGTAAGGTAAGTGTTCCCCATCTTGTTTGTTCCCCACACATGGTGCCAGGCCTTAGATTGTATTAAAACAGAGTGTACATATGTTATTTTGTTTGGGTTTGTGTGTGTGTTTGTGTGTCATGGTGATCACTCACTTTCTGTGTTGTTCCATCACACCCTCTGGAAGATCTAACTTGTTATGGGCTAGCTGCTCGTACCTGAAAAATAACATACGACATAAATAGATTACATCTTAGATCTGAGGCAAGGATTTATTCGCTAATTTTTAAGCCTATCAAGCACAGTTGGACTATGTAAGCAGTGAAATCACTGCTTGTCTACTTCAAGCGGAATAAAACCTTATTTTCTGTTTACAAATATCTTTTAAATCGCAAACCTAATATCTTCTATAATTTTAGCAACATTTTTGTTTGAGCTTCGTATTTGTCGAGCATGATTGTGGGTCTGTCCTCGCCACGAGGAGCTATTAGAAGCCAACTCAAACTTGCTTCTAAAGCATTAAAATGGTATGACGGATGAAAGTGAAGAAAAGAGGGTAAGGAACACGCATGTCCATAGAGGAATAATATGCAAAATTTGAACTCCCTCTCACTGCCAAGGAATGCCAATGATATAATAGAATTGTAAAATATCTACTTAGTGTTCTTGGTCAATGTTTGTGCATGCACAGCAACACAATGTCAGTTTAATGCCTGCCATGTGTTCACGACTGACGGGCCTTATTCACATTATTCAAGTGTTTTTTTTTAATTGTTTACTCTCTGTGCCATATTTATTTTAGTTAAGCATAATTTTATATTCAACACGATAGTTAAATACAATTTATTTCACTAAAATTATTTAAAAAACGAATTTAAAGCCCAAAGATTAAAAAAAAAGCCTTGGAATATTTTTACCCCTTACCCCACATCCAAATCTGTTTCTCCAGCTCCCCAAAGCTATGAAGTCTATAATTATAATTTGTGCTTATAAGTTGGCTGATACAATCATTCTTGAACAAAAAATATCTATGTGAAAAGCAAACTAAAGTAATGACTTGTAAATACAAAATAGCCATTGATTTGTAAAGTTGTTTTTTTATTTTGGTCAGATGTAATTTTTGTATTTAATTCATTTTGTTGTTTTGTTACCTTTTTATAGATGGTGGCATAGCTTGATGCATCCTATTCAGTCTATTTGTATATAATATTTAGATCAGTGTTATTCAACCTATGGGTCATAACCAAAAATGGGTTCATGATGCATACCCTGCTTTTTTCAGGAAAGATAAACTCAATTCAATAATAATAAATTAAATAATTTTGTCACATTATGACCAGTAGATAGGCTACTTTATTTATGAATAAAACTGAATGAGGAAAAAATCCCTTTGTTCTGTGTTTCATTCCATCAATATGTAAAAAAAAACACTTTTTAGTAAAGTTGTTTTTAAAATATTTACTGTGGGTTTATATTGTGGAGTTTTTGAGCAAAAGGAATGACATATTAGCACACGACTTATGACTAAATTAATGATACCAATTTTAGTGGCCGCATGGTTAAGGGCGTCACTCTCGCAATTCACTAGAATACCAATGACAGGGATATCAGGTTTCGAATCCCGGTCGGATATTATAAGGGTCTTTTTTCCACCCTTTCTCTTTCCATGCAAGTGTGGGTTCATGTCCTTTAAAATCAACCTTCCTCATCATATTATGTAGCGCAATTAGTACATAGGCATATATTTCGAACAGGTAGAGAGATGCGCAGACAAAACAAACAAAGAATTAAAGAGAGACCCAACATACACACACACACAGATCCATCAATTTTATTTTTAGAACGTGTAGGGAATTTAATCATTGACCTTTAGCTCAATAGGCAAACATGCTAATAATTGAGCTGAGTATTCGGACTTCGGACTTGTCTATAAAGATTCAACTTGTTTTAAATGTTGATATGAAGCATATTTGACTAGAGACTTATTACTACTAGGCAGTGCATTTCATAGCTACTGTAACTGCGCTGGATTCAGCCAACATTTATCTTGGCCCGTTACATAATTTGAGTCACTGCGACAATTGATTACCCGTGGATCAATGCAGCTACCCAATGTGTTAAGTTTATTTGTGCGTGCAAAATTCATAATTAATCAATATTTGTTTAAATATGAGTGCATGAGGAAGAAGTGGGATTAGATAGTGTAGGATGGAGACGGAGAGGGGTGGCCAGACGTGTTACACCTGCCCTTTCCTATAAAATAGGTCGTACCTGTCGAGGAGAAGCGTGAGGACCTGCTTGGCGGTGGAGAAGGTCCTGTACGTGGTGAGGAACACGTTGATGTAGGTGGACTCGAGCTCTCCATCGTCCGTGGCGAGACTCTCCACCAGTCGCTCCAAGGTGCCCGCCTTGATGAACCGCACTCGCACAGTCTCCCACTCCAGGTGAGAGATCTCGTCATCCGAGTCCTGGGGAGAAGGGACAACGTCAGGGTCATTATTACTCTTCCAATCTCTTCTTCATAACAACGTCTGGTCACTATTCTCTTTAGTCATTGGGGTCACTCTGTTCTACAGGACAAAGTCAGGATCACTCTGTTCTAAAGGACGACGTCAGGATCACTCTGTTCTAAAGGACAAAGTCAGAGTCACTCTTTTCTATAGGACGTCAGGGTCACTCTATTCGACAGGACAAAGTAAGGTACACTGTTCTACAGGACAAAGTCAGGGTCACTATGATCTACAAGACAAAGTCAGGGTCACTCTGTTCTACGGGACAAAGTCAGGGTCACTATGATCTACAAGACAAAGTCAGGGTCACTCTGTTCTACAGGACAAAGTCAGGGTCACTATTATCTACAAGACCAAGTCAGGGTCACTTTGTTCTACAGGACAACTACTGGGTCACTTTGTCACACTCACACTAGATTCGGATCACCCGTATTCGTAGGCATGTGGAATAGATTACTAATAAATTTCGTCGAGTCTGGTTTACCGGTATGCAGAGCTCGGTCTTCACATTTCATCCAGGTGTATTGAGGGTGGATTTCTACCCTATTACGGGAGTGTGATGTGGTTAAAACCATTCTCATGGCTGAAAAAAAAAACTATATCCCGCGAAGTTAAATTCCAATGAGAGGGATGGGACTGCTGCAACCGAATATCTGGTTTTGCAATGAACCGAGATCTTTTTTTTTAGTAGCCACATAGGCAAATAATCCTGATCCACATAAGTAAGTTAATGCAAAGGGAAGAAGGATTATTTTCGCTCTATCTGACAAAACTTAGAATTCGTCTCGTAGTTGACATCAAAATTCTGATGGTGACTTGTTAGTTGCAAAATTATCTTTTACCGCGGAATCTGATGTTAAATCATCCAAGCACTCATACTGCTCCGATACGAGGTTGGCTTTTCCGACACTCAAATAAATAACATTACACTGCTACTTGATTTGTTTCGACTCTCGACTGTATACTGACTGAACTTCAACTGACTGAAGGTGTGAAGAAACACGAGTTTTTAATATTCAATAGAAACTTCCCGGAAAACTCTGAAAAGGTGTCAAAGCAAACAATCGTATCTGAAAGCGTCTCAGAGAGACGGAGTGAACTGGCACCCTCTAGTCTCTCTGTTTGGATTCGCCGAGTGCAGTCTGTAAATAATTTATACCCAATACTGAACTGTGGTTCATGGACACACAAATTCACAGTTTTGATATCTTGTCACATTTTATTTAGTTTTATTTCCAATCTATTCGCGAAGCACTTGGAAATGTTTTGCGGAGCACAATTGGGAACCACTGGTCTAGTCTATTGCGAGAGTGACGCCTTATTTTACAGTTAAAAATGTATCAAACCTACTTGTATGTATTCATACGCCAGATTAGTGTCCTGCAACTATCACTTTTTAATGAGTGCGTCAATTTTGGATTCTGTAATCTAAGTTAAATTGCCTTTTGTTACTGTTGGTTACTAGATTTATTTGTAAAGTCTTCGAGTAGGTTATCGAAATAAAGTGGACATTCTTACACTATATAAACCCATTCCAAATTAATAAAGTAACATAAATTTGCTTTCAGCTTTGGCGATTGGAACGTTAGCCAAAAATAGTAGTAACTGATGAGGGCTATATTGCTATTAAAAAGTAATTATTTTTAAAAATAAAACGGAATAAATTCGCTACACATTTAAAACGATCGTTTTACATTTGGTACCTTGTACATTAATTTTGAGTGTGATCGTTATACATTTTGCACTGTGTACATTAATGTGATAGTTATAAATTGTGTCCCTAATACAATAATGATGTGATTGCTATACATGTTTCATCATGTACGTTAATAATTATGTTTTACGATGGAACAGTAGCGCAACCAGAAATTAACTTTGGGGTCAGCATACTATCAAGACTGCAGCCAAAATGAGATTTCTGAGGGGGAAGGGTGAAGGGAAGGTTCTAGGAAACACAGGTTTCTAACTTCCAGAAGCCAGGAAAATGGATTAGTAATTAAATCCCTCTAGAAGCAATTTGGAGGTGTTTTCATGATAGCTAAAGGCAGCAATTTTGATAATATAAGTGGTTTTAAATAAAATGTATTGAAATTATTATTTCTGTATATTTTTACAAATGGTAGTTTTCAATTTTATTTTTTTTAATATCAAGCTGTCTTAAATTTAGTTATTACATTCTATACACCTTATGAGCTTTAGCTTGGTTCTACTTCGTTAAAGTTCTTAATGAAATTAATTGCTGTCTTGGGAGGGTAAAATGCCAAGGTTACCTGACGATAGTTTTTAACCAACACTATCGATGAACTACCTACCTCTGACAAAGACAATAAAAAGAACGGTTTTTGAAAACGATGGTTATTTGAATACGAAAAGAGGCGGAAGATTTGTTTTTACTGGGTATCCTCAACGACACCACTTACCCTCAGTAATAATTGGGACAGTCACGCAATAGGTTAAAGGGTAAGCCTACGCTTGACAACTTTGGATTCAAGATTGCCCAATAAAGCTAACCATAAACTAACCTAATGTAGCTTGACGTTGATGAATGACCATCTAACAACAAATTAGGCAACTTGAGGTCAAGTGATTTCAAACCAAAGGACGTTAGATCAAGTGACTTCAGACATCTCCATAAAGAGTTCGCGAGTATTTTTCCACCCAAGACTTATTTACAAACGTTTAAAGTGCTCTGAAAATGGTTGAAAATCAAGATTGTGTGTTTTAGCTGTAATCCTCATGTTGCAACAGTGTATAAATTACTTTGAACAGATATTGAGATTCTCGAAGATATTTTTATAGTAATAATAATAATAATAATAATAATAATAATAATGTTTAAGCTGGGAGTGTAGGAAACGCGAGAAAAGGTGTTTCTTTTGCAGTTTTTATAGCAAAACATTTTTTCAGACTAAATAAATAAAATATTCTTCAGTAGAAACATAAGAGTTTAATTTTCTTCATATGGTGATATCAACATTTATTGAATATCTTTCAAGGGTGTCCTGGTATTTAATGACAACTTTTTATCTTTATTTTAAAAGTTTCTCATCAAATGCTAATATTAATATACTCATGAGTCATGACAGATATTTGAATTATTTTGGAAAAAAAAATAGTTTTGTTATAAAAACTTTTTTAAAAAATGGGACTTTTCTCGCGTCCCCTACATCCTCACATTTCCACCGCGTTTTACTGCCCCTCAGGGATATCAGCATTTAATTACGCTTATGATGTAGGGATGAGGAAGGAATAATTGAAAGAAATGTACCCACATTTACGTGGATGAGTAATAAATCATCCAAGAAAATCCCTATCGAGACTCTAACCCCGACCCTGCCGGCAATCCAGACCACTCACAAGGCTTACTCCTTAGACCAAGTGACGGCTTTTTCTGCAATAGTTTACTTTCCCTCCAGTCTAGTCTCGATCTAGTGTGCGTGTGTTTAGTGCCAGAAGTGGCTATCGGCGACTTAAACACTATCAAGCCTAACAAAACCGGACAAGTGTAGGGTTTAAGAAAGTGGATCAGTACTTACAATTAAATAGAAGACGAGGAGCAAACTGGTGTACTAATAACAAGGTAGAGTTGACGTTTTAAGAAAAGTACTTTTTTTTTTGCGATCAACGATATATAGAATAAATATGAAGGTAGGTTTAGTAACTTTTTTATCTGTCCTCCCGTCTGCCTTCTCAAGGGCGTAAAAAGCTATTTTTTTAAGTTGAGGAGGGGGGGAATGTTCACTATGAATTTCTGGGGTGGAGGGAGGAAATGTACGTAAATTATTATAAAATGTTAAATGTACCAAACTAAACGTGACCATTCTATAAAATTGTTTGCCACTTTTTCTCAGCCCCAAGAACTCTTGTTTGATTTCAAGAAATGTAGACAAAGCAAATTAAAAAAAATGCATCTTCTAGGTGAATATCAAAATAGTAATTAATATATGGCTAATGTTACATAAATATTAATAGTAAAAGCTTAGGTACCGGTACAAAAAAAAAAAGATCAGTCAGATGACATACATCGGTCACTTTTGATAAATACTATCAATATATTATAAATTAACACTAGCACTACTGGTACATATAAAATATTATCAATGTTGACCAAAAAAGAATAATATGTTTTTTTAAAAGCTCTTCCTATGAAAAATGGACTGTTTATGGGAAAAAATTCACTGTAAGGGATACATTAATTCCAAGGGAGGTCCAACGATTTCCAGGGGTGTCTGAACTTCTCCCACCCCTCACATTTCTAAGCCCTTGTGCCTGCTCCTGGCAGACGTCACTCTACAAGTAAAGGAGGCAGAGTTCTTGAGACTGTCAAACAAACAAATCAAATAATAATTAAACGACCTCCTTGGCTCGGCTGTTTCCCTGTTACCCGTGAGTAAAGACTAGGCGCGTAAAAAGGAGGCAGGAATTTGTAAAGAATAAAAAATATTCTACTTTTTTTTAACACCGTGTCTTACTTGGTTTGGGTTTGTATGCATATGAATTAACCACGCTTATTTCTTAGATAATATGTTGGGGGGGAAAAAAAGAGAGAAACTGTACCTGCATCGAAGTAGAGTAGAAAATAATTTAGGAAAAACTACCCTCAAGACTACCAGACACGGCATTAGAACTCCGATTTCCCTGGGGCCTTAGATAAGAGGTGGGCAACATATTATTTAATATAGACACAAGTGTGTCGAATGAGAAGTAAAATTCGCCATGCCATACAACAATTGAGTAATTAGGTTGATCGATCGAACATGTAAAACAAAATAAACACTGTTTGGACAAATTTATTCAATACATGTTCAGTTTGATTTAATACATGTACAGTTTGACTGCACAGTTACTGAATTACAACTGCTTTTGACGCAAATTATGAAAATTATTCAAATTGACAGTGAAAGACAATTTAATGAGAAATTTGACAATCCTTTTGTTTGAAGGTAGGGATAAAACGAGGTAAGGAGGGGGGGGGGTAATGTACGGCAGTGTTGTGACTTGTGTCAATGACTCATTCAGAAAGAGTAAATGATTCCAATAATATGCAGTAAATATCAAGTTACAACCAGCACACGACAACACGAAAAAGTTTATTTTACTTGCACTAACAAACTCAAATCCACCCCATTCTCTTCATTTAAAAACTTTCTGTTAAAATGCCAATATGCACATCAGAAATATTCAAAAGCTGTTGAGAAAACCATGTGTAGTAAATTAGGCTGAACGTATTCTAGTGAAACATTATCTTATTTATTTTGGGCCCAAATAAATAAATAAAAAATTCCAGTAGAAACATAGTAGTTTAATTTTATTCACATGGTGATATCATCAGTTTTTGAAGGGTGACCTGGTGGTCTAGGGGTAAGGTGTCAGACTTCTGTGCTGGGGGTCCGGGGTTCAATCCTCGGTCCCAGCACAGATTTATC